>VOPJ01012889.1:235455-372135 GCA_014673585.1 Semibalanus balanoides | reverse complement strand
CGGCCCCTTACTGCAGTGACCTGATTTCGTGTCAAATCCAGGTCTACTGTTATCTATGCTTCTAGCAATGTGACATTTTTCTCACCCCTTCTCAATGTAGGTATTTGAATTGGCTCGACCAGGGTTGGCACTACCCAAAACCCTCTACCCGTGTTTTTTGTGGGTAAACTAAAGAAGAAGAAAAAAACACCACGTGTTCTTCATCAAAATGGTATTGAACAAGTTCATGACGTATTTTTAAGAAAAACAGATGGTTGGTGCATCATTGACTTTGATATGTTTTGTTTCCAGACTTCAGATGAGTAAAAAGGAAACAATGTTGCATTTCCTCTCTTTCCACCATTCAGGCTCCCAACTCTTGTTAAAGGGAATAGTTCACCTTTAACATAGGGTTTTGAGTTGAGATAGCCAAGTTGTGGCGCATGCTCGAAATAGCTTGTGACGCTTTCTCATTTTCCAAGAACCTCCTACATTATGTAATATTTTCCAGTCCTAAAGTACGGGACCGGGGTATACCGGTACTCAATTCGCTGATTGGCTGATTTTGCCTGGAGTTGACGTATGATTATGACGCACAGATGACGTAAGACTTCGGGGAAAGGTAAGTGCTGGACAAAACCATACTGTTTCATACTTCATTCTTTTTATTGCCAGACATGAACTTTGTCAGGTAATGCATGCAATAGTGATTGATGTTAAATCTTCTATAAAGCATTTTTCTAAACAACGTTCTGTAGCGTATGCGTAGCGTTCAGCGCTGGCCTGAACGCTCCAGGCTTGCGTACAAATTGTTCATCTGTCCCCACTCACCGAACCCCACCTCGTACCTACCCGTACGCGCGTGCCGCTGTTTGATTGGCCGCCCGCGGCGCAGCCGCCCGCTGAGTGATAGGAGCCGACCGGCGAGAACCAGTACGCCAGTGACGTGTAGAACCGCTGCACACATGACCTTGTGACACATAATCCAGACGGACCCCCAGAGCACGGACAGATGAGTGACGGTTGGCGGACACACACTTTCATAGTGAAATATAATATTTGACGAATACCTACTAAGCAAGTACTGTGATGGTTTCAAAGCGTTTGTATTTTCCGGCACCTTCAACAAGTACTGGGGCAAGTACCACCATTGTATACGACACGGACCCTCACTAAATTGATGACGTTGCGTGCTTCTCAGCCAGCTGATTCGCATTCTGTTGAGGAAAAAATATGAATTATCACCAAATAATTGACATTTTAATTTGCTTTTTTCCGTAAATATAGGTTTCTTGACTTACTAGTAATATGATACTTAATTTCTTGCTTCTCTTCATCATTTCTGAACTTTTTCTCGTTTTTTCAAGGTGAACTATTCCCTTTAAGGAACAATGTCGTCCATTGGACTCCCATCTCTACTGACCAAAGAGATGCAATATTTAGAATGTGAAATTTCATCGTGGTAATCTAGCAAGTAGTATTTTGTTACGTTGCATGCATCAAATGCACATAACATTCTTTCTAAGGATGTTTGCATGCTGAAAATTTCAAAATTGGGACATTCCAGCATATATTGCATGGTGAAGAGTGGGTGAAACCCCAAAAAAATAAAACCCACAAAAAACACTACCCAGTGGGTTTTGATGAAAAACCCGATTTTTTTCCAACCCTGGGCTCGACCCACATTCACCTTCTGTGGCTAAATAAAGACTGTGTTTTAGTTTTAACGAGACAGGTTTAACCCTTTCTCATACCTCTTATTTGGGTTTACATGTTAAATGTCCTATTCAACAGTGCAGAATAAGAGTGTGGAAAAAATGTTATTCTGCCACTGTATTCTGCACTCTAGAAGCTCTTTCATTTAGGGATCAAACATTTTTTGACTAGGTATGAGAAATACCTCTTTGAACTCCGCTGGTCATGACTGCCAGTCTCGGTGTCAACAAAGATTTGGCACTCGACCTTCGGTCTCCTGCCAAATATTTTGTGACACCTCGACTGGCAGTCATTCCCAGCATCGTTCAGAAATATATAATTCCCTTGCGAGGGGCAGATGTCTGCCTCCCCCGGTAGTTGTTCGCCCGACGCTCTGAACCGTTACGTCTATCGTCTTGCAAACTTTAGGAATATTACCTAAAATGAATCGCGCGTGTTCTGTGAAAACTTTTGAAAAATCGGCCCAGCAGAAGCGGTCTCCAGGGTCAGTGATTTCGGGAGGATCGTTTCGAATCTGCGGCGGTAGTCGACGCATACTCCTTCGTAGTTTGGGTGGAAATAAAGCGTCAGAAACTAAGTCAATTCTTTTGTGCATCATACATAATTGGATTATACCATATTTTGGGCAGAGGCGAACTCAGGTACATAAAATAGGAGGCGATATTCTCCGTCAATTTAGGCCCAACTTTAAATAAGCAAGATGATAAAAGGCGTTCCGCACATGGTCCCCCCCACGTTGTTTACCTGAATCCGCTTATGCACAATTTATTACATTTAACAAATATCAGCAACAAAGCCCAGATGTGATGTTCCCACGACCCAAACACTAAGGAAAAGCACATATTTTTTATCAAGAAATCCCCCCATTTTTTATACATGAGTACGCCTATGATTTTTCATTTTTGTACTTGTCCCTTTCACACTTTGAAGAGCATGACATTGGAAGCTCAAAAACGTTTCTTGCATGGAAATCGGTCGTATCACATGGCCACAATGACCTTTCAAAAAACACCCTAAATTTTCGTACTTTTTGCCCCCTGGCCCCCCATTTTTGAACAAAAGAGCAATTTCGGGGTTCAAAAAGAAATATTTCGTCACGACGAATCGAGTGGTGTTTGTCCCATCGAAATCGGCCGAGCGGTTCTCGAGATCTCCGGGGGGCAGAATCTGCCCCCCACGCAGGTTAACGTAATTCTGGCCGCCCGCAGGGAATAGGGTTAACATGCTCAGTTAATTCTTTTGGCTTACATAAAGCGGTATGTATTTAGCACCGATATACATGTTTTCTCCTGAAAGGCTAGGTACACTATGTTCATGGAGTCAGACTACCGTGTAAAAGTCTCACATTTCCTTGCATTTTACAACCCGGCTACTCCCGCGGGCCGGAGCGAGAGCATTACGACCCTCTATACGGGTTAAACTACTCTCGGATCCCTCAAACATGGGTACGCAGACGCCGAGTTAGCGGGCAAATAATTTATAGCGACCCGTCTTTTCAGCGATTATTTCATGTCCCCGATGCTCGGGATAAAACAACGCTGTCTACACTACCTGACTCTCTCAAAAAGCACCTTGTGATAGAAAATAATCTGATCCGTGACTCGCGGTACCCTGATAGAGCGGCGATGAGAATTTAAAGGGAGTCAAATTTGTATCAATGAGGGCAATCCTTGGCATCCCAAGCGGCGCCTTCCTACATTAGGCCTGTTTACACCGCACTAAATATATTCCGCGGAAAATTTTCCACGAAATTTATTTCTACATTTTCGGCCGTGATTTCATCTCGTCGCATGGGGCGGCCAGCACATGACACGCGAGCAGACACGCGCTAAGAAAGTAGATCCGGACAAAACGGGCTTACCAAAAGTTCCTATGGAAATTACGCCGAAAATGTAGAAAGAAATTTCGTGGAAAATTTTCCGCGGAATATATTTAGTGCGGTGTAAACAGGCCTATTGTTACCTCGAATGGCGACCCGTCCAGAATGGTATGTCGAAGGAGTAAGCGCTCGGACTTTCACCAGTTCTCATCATATCACCCCCTATCACTCACAGGCAGAAATTCCGTCAACAACATCGAAGGATATCGTCTCCTGTTTCCGTTTTACGGAATATCTCTTCTTACTTTTGGCTTATTTCACACTCCTAATACACGGCATAAATATGTACAATATCAGTATGTGATATAATCCCAAAACTGGTGGGATACAAAAAGAAATGTAATATTAAAACCGTGCCACCAAGTAGGTGAGAACGGGGCACGTTCTGTCACGGGGCACATTCTGTCAGCGGGGTTTTCTCGTGAACTATCCACCGCAGGTATATTGTTGTTCGTAACATTATGTTCCTTGACTCTCGCACCGGGGCCCGGTAATATCAAAACAACAACATGCCTGCACCGGATTGGCACCCAAATCTCGGAAAAGTTTGTTTTTCGACAGGAAAATTCCAAACTTTTGCTTAGATGAACAAAATTTGAGTTAGTGGCCATTCAGATACATTCGCTACTGAGTGTCTTTGAAATGCTGTCGTGGGGCGCACACCAATGTCCAGAATATTGTGCTGAGCATTATTATGTCCAGCTTTCCCAAGTTTTCAGTAAAAAACGAAAAAGTGTGACCTATATCGAGTGGGGCAGGTTCTATCACCCAATATGGGCAAGTTCTGCCACTGAATCTGTTCATGATTCCTAGTCGTATCGCTTATAAACGACCATACACATAATTGCCTGTTATTTCCAGATATGATACGCCACTATAAGCGTAAAAGGAGTCGGGTAATGCGATGCAGTTCACATTATTCGTGCCGTAAGGCCTTTTCTAAGGAATTTTCACTGGTGGGATTTCTACTGGCGGATCTAGGCTTCAAGTTTGAAGGGAAAAAGTTTAGCTACGTTTCGTTAGCGAAAAGTTGTTGACCCGGGGGATGACGTCGGGTCGTCAGCGCAAAGAGTCGTTTAACGGGATGGGGGCGTCGGGGCCTCATTGCAAAAGATTCTATCACTGGGCCCGTGCAGACGCGTTTTTCTTACCGCTGACTGTGGTGGATCTTTGCGTCCACAGGGGGAAGGAGGGATTTCAAGGCATTGCGGTGGAAATCCCCCACCCTCAGTTAACATGATAAAATCTGCCCCGATTCGTGCATAGATAACCAAGAAAAACGCAAAAATGCAGTGTTGGGATCGTATATGGCCGTCATTTTCTACGCTATTAATGATGGCGATGAATGAAACCCTCTCTCCCCCCGGCAGGGATGCCACAGATGACCGTTCGGTGATAACAGGAAGTGCCCTATCAGTGACAGAATGTGCCCCCATAGGTGACAGAACGTGACCCGTATATGGGGCAGGTTCTGTCAGATGAGTCATCGCCACATTATCGACACTGGTGTCGAAACAAACTGAGATACCACTTCAACTCCTAAAAACGATTTGAAGCTATTGATGCATGTAACAGTATTGGAAAGTATCAATCACTAACTCTTAAAAGTGTGTCCACCAGGGCAAATGAACAAAAATGTGACAGAACGTGCCCCGGTCTCCCCTACTTTTCCAATACACCCAACCGCATAACACACCTATGTGGTTACCACATGGGTTTAAGATGGTCTACGTGCAGGCTCAGCATGGGCATGGGCTTGCACATGGGATTGGCATGGGTCCCATGTGGGCTGAGGTGGGCACAAGTGAACATGGGGATGACGTGGGCATACCCATATGGGCCCCATGTGGGTTTGAGGAGGTTGAAAGGTAGGGTGCTCGTCAGGACCTCGGCTAAGGAATTCTCACTGGGGGCAATACCAGAAAAAATGTTATTAAGGAATTAAGTAAAGCGCAAGCACGCAGTCATATTTTTTGTAACGGGGGGGGGGCACGTCAGTGGTAGAATCATATTTCGCTCCTTAGCCAAATGTTGTTGACTGGGGGAGGGGTAAGATAGGGTAGTCAGCAGAATCACATTTTATCTTGTGTAAATTAGTTTGCTCGGGGAGAGGGGCATGGCCCTCGACCCCCCCCCCCCTTACCCCTAGCTACGTCCCTCCCTGGTACCCCTATATATACACATAGATAAGGATAAATCGTATGTGTGGTAATGACAAACATAAGTGTAAAACATAAATAAAACAGTATAATAATACCAGTAAGATGCCTTAAACGGCAAAGGACAAGCGAGTCCGAAAAAAACGCGTCAATTTATCACCCGCCCAACGGAGGTTCGTTTTGTGCAAAGCATGCTTTTCAATTGTTTTCGTTGTATGGTGTTTTGCCGTCGCAAATAGATCCGAACTAAATCGATACTTTGAACTAAATAAGTTTTGCAGAGTTATTTTTTAATTTGCAATTATAAACTTCATGTTTGTAGGCAAAAATTAATTTTGGGTGGGTATTAGATGCATTTGATTGCGCTTTACAGCTGCATTATTTTTATCGTTTAGCACCCTTTTGTTTTGAAGCTACGGTGGTGTAATGAAGGAAATATTATAAAATCGGCAGTACAAATATTACAGGCAGATTTTAACAGCGAAATACTGCATTAAAACCTACACTATTGCATGCATTTTAGAGACGGTACATTGGTCTACAGATTGGTGTTCGTTTCATCGCTTCACGTCCCATAGGTGCTGAGCACTGATTTAAATTGTGAAGACGTCATAAAACTATGAATTTTTTATTGTTTATTTATTTATTGTACATCTTGGGAGCATCCACAGCCGACTGTGGCTATTAAGCTCTCGCGTCAGCTTATGGAACATATGGTGGAAAACACGGGCATACATGAACACACACACGCAAAAACATTAAACACACAAGTTCAACCGGTACCGGTGCATGCCAGGTGCGCACATCGCTGCGGCATGACGGTGGTGTTTTAGCGACATTTAAAAAAATGACTTGCGTCGTCATTGCCCTTGAGTTCGAGGGCAGCTTTATTGTACATGCATGGCTGCACCGGGTAGCAAAACCTTCGCTTCCCTGCCTCTGTGCGCTAATGCTGAGTACAGCTTAGGTTGCTGTCCTGCCTAGTAATCCGCTCTCGCATTTCTTCGTTGCGATGGAACATTCCTGGCAATGGCCGGCTAGGCTCCTCTGCACAAATAACCTTGTGCACAAGCACAACGGCTCATGGGATGACAGATCCGTTGCCGACAGCCACCCCAGTTGTCTCTCGCACATCCGCCACATGGTCATATTGCGACGGCCAGAAATTCTCGGGAGCAGCAAAGTTTAATGATCTTGTTGAATGAACGAGATTCCTTCTTTTGTGCAGTTTCCGCATTAAACTGGCAAACAGTAGCGGAATGTACAGAGAGGCACCAGGCGTTCACCAATCGGTCACAAATGGTGTCCGGGCTCGCGCTTAGTTATGTGACGCACAGGCTCAGTCCAATCATCACCCAAAGCACTTTCTGGTGAGGGGTCGGTCATAGGTGCGTCCCAAGTGAGGCATGGATCAAAGATCACGCCAAGGTTCTCACCTTTTGGCATGGTTTCAAAACTGCATCTCTGAATCTAACGCTGATGTCAGGCAGGCCACGCAGTTTTTTTTTCTTCACGCAGCCACTATACAATTTGCGCTTGTATAGCCAGTAACTTTGCACTTACCACGCGCCGCTGATCGACACATAGTGCACTACGCCGGGTGGATCGTTTCTCTACGCATACTGTGTTTGGACCCGTGTCTTTGCCGACCTTTGGTTGCCGAGATTATAGATCCGGATTTGCACAAAGTTTTATAGGTATATTTCGTGGGACGGAACAGGGGGCACGTGCAGCACATGCAGTTGGTGACAGAGTTTGACCTGCGTGCAACATTGCCAGTTGTGTTGGTTTCCAGCCTCACACCAAATTTTAGCCTTTATAGGTCCAGCCGTTTTCTCAGCTACAGCAGGATAATTACTTTCTGACACCCCTTGACGCGGCACGTGTCACGCGCCATGCTGACCCATCACATGAGAAGAAAAAAACATGTCAATAATCATAATGTCATTGCATGGGGCTATCAGATGGGGAAGGCCGCTTGTCAATCGGATGCGGGGTTCAAAAGATATAAGCTTCTGACCAGCGTCGCGGTCTGGCCGGGCCGGGTCGGGTCGGCCGCTTATATGTGAGAAAAATCCGGTATTCAATGAGGACTCGCTCGCTCTTCGCGCTCGTTCGTAACAATAGTAAAGCTGAATATAAATGTAAAATTTGAACACGCCCATCATCGAAGGTCCCCACCTATGATGTCGATTTGTTAACGATTGGAGACTAATTTGGAACGGAGCGAAGGAATCAACCGGCGCCGGCGCCGTAGTTTTGTCAATACCTACAACCAGTAAGACGCCCTAAACGGCGAAGGACGAGCGAGACCGAATAAATCCGCGTCAATTTATCACCCGCCCAACGGAGGTTCGTTTTGTGCAAAGCATGCTTTTGAATTGTTTTCGTTTTATGCTGTTGTTTTTTGCCGTCAGCCAAATAGATCCGAACTCAAATCGATTACTTTTGAACTAATATGTTTTTGCAGTGTTATTTTCAATTGGCAATTATAAGCTTCATGTTTCGTGAGGCAAAAAATCATTTTTGGGTGGGATTAGATGATGTGATTGCGCTTTACAGCTGCATCATTTGTATCGCTTTTGGTTTTGAAAGCTACGGCGGTGTAATGAAGAAACATATTATAAAATCGGCAATGCAAACTATTAACAGGCGGATTTAACAGCGAAATTACTGCATAAAAAATATATTTTTTTGCGATGCAGTTTAGAGACGGTACATTGTCTACACATTTTTGTTTGTTTCATCGCTTTCCGTCCCATTTTTGGTGCCAAGCACTGATTTAAAACCGTGAAAGCGTCATTGAAACCATTATTTTCGCTTGTATATCCAGTAATTTTGCCGGCCAACGCGCCGCTGATCGACACATAGTCATACGCCGGGCGATCGTTTTCTCTACACATTCTGTGTTTGACCTGTGTCTTTGCGACTTTTGCGTTGCCGAGATATAGGTCGGTATTGTAACGATGTTTTTGGAGTTAATTCTTGGACGGAACAGGGCGCACGTGCTCACAGTGCAGTTGACCAGAGTTGAGCTATATACCATTGCCAGTGGTGTGGGTCTCAAACCACACACCAAATTTCAGCTTAATAAGGTCAGCCGTTTCACCGCTATAGCAGGATAATATTTTCTGACACTCCTGACGCGGCACGTGTCACGACTCACACGCCATGCTGACCCCTCGCGTGAGAAAAAACATGTCAACAATCATAATGTTATTGCATGGGGCTATCAGATGGCGAAGACCGCTTGTCAATAGGATGCGGGGTTCAAAAGATATAAGCTTCTGACCAGCGTTACGGTCTGGCCTGGCCCGGCCGGGTCGGCCGCTTATATGTGAGAACAAATCCGGTATCCAATGAGGACTCGCTTCGCGCTTCGCGCTCGCTCGTAACTAGATCGGTAAAACATTAACACATTAACACATAAACACATCTAAGCAGCTTATACAAGGGATAATTTGTTTTTAAGCAGATCTTAACCCGGGCCTTGTCGGTGCTCGGCGCCAGCTTAGTCGTGCCATGGGAGGCATCCGACGACCCCAAAAAAGACTTATATGGGGATTAGGTAGAATCCACAAATGCCGTTAATGCCGTTAGATACCTCGTCTGAATTAATGTCAGAGTTGTAACATCGCTCAGTCAAACACTGTGGCTGATGACTGGTTCGACTTCTTTGGAGGTGATGGCACTTGACGTGACCTTGTGAATTAAACTGAGATGACTCTAGTTAAAATGTTTAGTTAATAAGGTGCGCAACTCATGCCGAAACAGCTGTGCCAGAAACGGTGGTGCTGTACGCCGCCAATTCTCGAAAAAATAGGGGCGTCAAAATATCGGTAGTGTCGGCCAAATGCTGGCACACAGCCCTAAATTTATTCGTCGGATATGCGATAAAATTGGTTATTCAATCGAAAATGGCTGTGTGAGCCGAGGGCACCTTTGAAGGGCGAGCACCACAGAAGAGACAAAAACTTAACGAAGGAGAGAAACATTGCTTCATCGATATTGCCCGGTTTCGTCGAATGATGTAATGTAGGCGGCAATTGCCCCCCCTCTCTCAGTTAACATGTTATCCGACGCCCTGTTCTAGTCCATATGGTAACCATTTGGAAACCTCTTCCAGAACCATGTGGGCACCATGTGGGAAAGGTGGGCAGCCCTCATGATTACCATGTGGTTACCATGTGTCTGTGTTATGTGGGCATGCAATATGGTAGGATGGAAAACTAACTATGCATCGCATTTTGGGGGGTATTTTGGCTGATTTAGCATATAGCAACGCATGTGGTTAGTTCGGCGTAGTAATTCACCCCCTAGATCAGCTCGGATATAACAATAAAATAAATGCCGCCACTGAATGCGCCACTCATTTCTACATCAATCTACGACTTGTGAATTCCAGTGAATTGGTTGATTGGTATCCGATTAAAAAAGTGTTTTTTAAGCGCCGTTGGCCCATAGTGGCAATGACTCTTTCCCTTCTTTAAGCCACTTGGGGAATCAAGTACCTATTTTCAACAACAACAAAAAATCCCGCACATTTCCCGAAGAAAATCGCTGTTCTGAAAACCATTATACAAATTAACAATAAACGTTAAACGCACACTTAACTACTATTTTGTTTCAGCTGTATTAGCCTCTTGCATATTTAAGCAAACAAGTATGCATATTTTTTGTACGCAAACATTTCTTTTACTAGTGAAAATACAATCCATAATCTGATTTTACTAATGGAATAGTAGGTATTCTGATAACGATTAAAATCTACGAACACCGGCCATTTCAACTGTTCGTCTCAACACAAACCGTTCCGAACCAGTGAGCCGACGATGAGGCTTCAGCGGCCTTGATAACAGCCGGCAGACGGGCCATTTTCGTATATTTGTTGGCAGTCGGTCAGGCTGAGGCAGGCCGCTCGTCCGTGGGTAGGCGGGGTTAAGACGGTGGATAGGCAGGGTTGAGACAGGACGTCTGTGGGTATAGGCGGGGTAGGAACAGGTGGTCCGTGGGTAGCCGGAGGTATAGACTGAACCAAGCCGCAAACCCGCTGCCACAGCGGATTTGCGGCTTGGCCGGGTGGGACGGTAGCTGGAGATCGGTCGAGTAGTTGCAGAGCAACTGTGGGTAACCAGGTAGTAGCAGAGCGTCAGCGGTACGCCGGGTGAGGACTGAGGCGTCAGCGGGTACGCCGGGTGAGGACTGAGGCATCAGCGGGTACGCCGGGTGAGGACTGAGGCGTCAGCAGGTACGCCGGGTGAGGAATGAGGCATCAGCGGGTACGCCGGGTGAGGACTGAGGCGTCAGCGGGTACGCCGGGTGAGGACTGAGGCGTCAGCGGGTACGCCGGATGAGGACTGAGGCGTCAGCAGGTACGCCGGGTGAGGATGAGGCGTAGCAGGAACCGGGTTGGACTGAGACGTCAGCGGGTTACGCCGGGGTGGGACTGAGGCTGTCAGAGCGTACGCCGGGTTTGAGGAATGAGGCAGTCAGCGGGTACGCCGGGTTGAGGACCTGAGGCGTCAGCGGGTACGCGGGTGAGGATGAGGCGTCAGCGGGTACGCCGGTAAGGTAGAGACTGAGGCATCACGGCCGTCCGCCGGATGAGGACTGAGGCTTCAGCAGGTACGCCGGGTGAGGACTGAGGCGTCAGCGGGTTACGGCCGGAATGATGGACTAGGCCATCGCGGGTACGCCGGGTGAGGACTGAGGCGTCAGCAGGTACGCCGGGTGAGGACATGAGGCACAGCAGGTACGCCGAGTGAGGATGAGGCTCAGCAGTACGCCGGGTGAGGAATGAGGCGGTCAGCGGTACGCCGGGTGACAGGACTGAGGCCGTCAGCGGGTAGCCGCGGTGAGGACTGAGGCGTCAGCGGGTACGCGGGTGAGGACTGAGAGCTCAGCGGTACGCCGGATGAGGACTGAGGCTCGCAGGTACGCCGGGTGAGGAGACTGAGGGCGTCAGCGGGTACGCGGATGAGGACTGAACGCATCAGCGGGTACGCCGGATGAGACATGAGGCGTCAGCGGGTACGCCGGGTGAGGACTGAGCGCGCGGGTACGCCGGGTGAGGCTGAGGGCGTCAGCAGGGTACGCCGGGGAGACTGAGGCGTCAGCGGATACGCCGTGTGAGGACCTGAGGCGTCAGCAGATACGCCGGGTGGACTGAGGCATTCAGCGGCGTACGACGGCTGAGGACTGAGCGTCAGCGGATTACGCCGGGTGAGGACTGAGGCGCAGCAGAACGCCGGTGAGGACTGAGGCGTCAGCGGTTACGCCGGGTGAGGACTGAGGCGAGGACTGAGGCGTCAGCGGGTACGCCGGGTGAGGACTGAGGCGTCAGCAGGTACGCCGGGTGAGGACTGAGGACAGGTTGTCCGTGGGTAGGCCGGGTAGTAGCAGCACGGGCGTGGGTAGGTAGAGACCAGCAAGATGAGTCGATGTGTCCGTAGGTAGCTCATCGGTCAGCATGGGTTGCTGCAATGAGCAGTATCACTCTGTTGGCCTCTAAAACAATGTCACACCTGGCTGGTGTTCCCTCTTTAACACCAGGCTGATATCCGCTAGCGTCATGCTTCATATCATCATTTGTCTCAAAGCCCGCAAAGCTCCAGTGTAAGGGATGTTAAGCCGGCTAAAACTTAGTCAGCACGTCTTTTGCGACCTTGAAAGAGTCGACGTGGCCGCATGAGTGTACTGAAAGACAGCAGACACCGGTAGGCTCTTAAAAGTGCTGCCATATTTGAATACTAGTGTAAACGAGAAGTCATAGCGTTCTTGAAAAACTCCATAGGTTCTCGATAGTTTTTCAAGAACGCTATGGCTTCTCGTTTTCCCTATTCAAATATAACATCACTTTTGCCAAAGCCCAAACCCATCGGTTTCTTGAAGACGTCCATAGGTTCTTGACTGTCTTTCGGTGTGAGCATATTGCACACTTCACTGACGCCTAAGAACACTCACAGGTAAGCTTCTTTTAAGTCGCTGATAGAGCAGCTCGGTAGGCCGTCAGAGTTTGCGTCAATGTGAAACGAGCGTGAATCTAGTAATGCTGAATATGCCATGGACAATTTGGGAACCATTGATTACGAGCAAGTGCATGGGTTACTCCAAGTAACGTCAATATTTCCTTTCTGATAGGCAGTTTAAGTAGGCTTGATAATATTCTAAGATAGTAATTGTTCTTCACTGCTAAACTTATATCTTTCATTGAATCTTTTAAATTATGAGTCGTTCTCGCATAGGTGAATATTTCACGTACCAGGCTGTCATGCGAGGTTGTATACGACTTGTCCAACGCCAAGGTTTGATGCGACCAGCTGACCTGACCGATTGGGTCAGCTGGCCCCTGAGTCTGACTGATGTTAGAGTACATTGCAACCCGTACAAGTTCATGACCCGTGTCTGTCTCTGGCATGTCAAGTAAGTTCGCGTCAGACGGCTAGACCATCAACTGTTCAGGGTCTTGGGTGAAGTGAAGCCGTGCTCTGACGCAAGATTGGCGTTTGTATCTGCTTTACTCATAGATCCTCAGACAGTTGTCACACACATGATAGGCTTCCCTTTATGTTTTAATTTCATGTTATGCATGAAAAGTTATTTGATACAAGCGAAATGCTCCTCCTTCATTCGCTGGTAAGCGGTAAATAGCGACATCTCTATGGAAAACATGTCCTTTTGACTTAAGATATACTTAATCACGATTTAACATAACTTTGGGCGTAAATTTGTATCTCCTTTGGATCACCTTGTTTGTTTACACTGGTGTCACGCTGCTAGCTGCTAAATTGAAACTGGTAGATGACCCATTCCGAGAAATTAATCAGAGCGAATTCCGTCCATTCTCAATATCAAGAGACCTAAAGCAAAGCATGTATGGAAACAAAGTCTAAATATTAGTTAACTGGTATTCCAAATTCCAACACGAATCAGTTGCTCGTGGTGACGTTATAGAAACTGGATTTTATTTTAAAAAATATTATACAACAAAATATGTTTTCGCTTCAGTTTTACAGCGGATGTGGAATCGATGTGGGTGAGAATGTGTCCTAAATTTACCTTTACTAGCTGATTTATTTTGTATCTTTCACAAATTTAAATGTTAGCCATTTTTTTGGGCTTCTTCGGGTAGTTACTTTTATATACAAATACTTTAATAATGTTAATTGCATGCAGACAAGGACTCGGATCCCAGACACCTCAAATTTTGACAAAATCAAGATTCTGAAAACGATAACGGCAATACAGCACTAATATGCGTTGCAATTTTTGCGTCTGGATCCCTCCCTATTGTCTGTGCCTGTTTTGTTTGGTTGGCTATCAAAAACGTTAGACAATAGCATGGTATCCACTTTGGATCCCTGAACTCCGGATCCAAGATCCCGACGGATCTTGAGCTATTTTCAATGTGTTCTGGTACTCCGATGGGCGAAAAAACTTGCACATAGAAAAGGTAAACACGGAGCAATAGTTTGCAATTTGCAGAAGTGCTATAGCATATCACCCGTCGCCTCGATGCTCATGCAAAGGCCAAAAAACACCTGGGGAGCATGGCCCATGTTGCGTCTCGATTGCATGTCATATAAGAGTATTGAATTGAGATGTTTTGTCACAAAAAACTATTTTATCCCGTCGTTTACTAATTCCAACAAGGAACAGTTGTTTGTGGTGATGTAGGTAGCAGGGCTTATTTAATAAACATTCTTCAAAACATATATTTTCGCTTTAGTTTTTACAGCTGACGTGGAATTGATGTGGGTGAATGTGTCCTAAATTTACCTTTGCTAGTTCAATTTATTTTGGAGCTTTTCCAATTGTTAGCCACTTCTTCGGGCAGCATCTGTTACGCACCTTCCTTCAGGCCATGGCGCTTGGTGGTCTGTACCGCATGGCTTACCTCCAGTGCGGCACAGCATACCAACTTTAATCCAAGTGATACCACGGTCTTCTGCTCATTCCTTCTCCGTGACTCAAGCCGGCTGCCTATTTTGTGTGCTCGTAATGAAGCTTCTGGAAGACACAAATCATGCAGATTGTCGACGGCCAGAGTTTTCCATTTAGTCATTTTTGTACATCCCAAGTCCTAGCCCATATCAGAACTCGTTACGCAGCCTCTGCGTTCGTTGTCCTATGGCGGCCGGTGTTCTCCGGGCCCGGTAATCTCCGGATCACTGCCGGAAGCAGCTCTCTTGGGTCGCGCGGCCGTCCGTCGGTCCCGTCGTCGGCTCCGTCGGCCCCGTCGCCGGCTGCGTCGGTCCCGTCGGTGACGGTCCGTCGCGACGGCGTCAGCGCGGCACAGTGTCGATAACAGGCGTCCGACGGGGCGGCCTGACGGCGATCGCGCTGCTGCAGTCGCCCGCCACCGCCACCGCCGCCGCAACCATCACCACCGCGCGCTGCTGCCGCCTGCTCGCCGCCGGCCGCCGCCGCCGTTCTCGCCGGCCCTGCCGCCCGCCACGCGCCACCGCCGTGGTACGGACTGCAGAGAGTCAGTGGTGTGGTGCTGACAGAGGCATCAGAGGTGTTTGACAGTGCGCCGGAGTGTTGACGAGCCGCAGTTTTCGAGTGAAGTGTCGGCGCGAGGTCGAGACGAAACATGCGGGGCTCGTCAGCGGTGACCGGACTGGCTGTGCTGTTCTGCTGGAGTTTGGTGGTTAGAGGTGAGTTTCGTGGGGATGTATGCTCTATTGGAATGTGAATAGGGCAGTTCATATTAATTAGATGAACAAAGTGTGGTAATGGTTAAAGTAAGTTACAGGATATGATTTTGTTGTGAAACGTGCAGTCGCTAAAGCAACATGTGGCCAGAATTATTTTCATATTTACTACGCATATAATAATTAGTAACTATTTTTAGGTTCCATGTTAATTTCCAGCTTCCGGAATAATAAACTTGGTGTGTGATGAATAATATCATTAAACAAGACAACTCAAACACATAGACAACAAACATCTCATCAACCGCAGCTGCCCAGCCAAGCGCTTAAACTCCTTCCTTGCCGATCTAATCAGCAATCTACCATCGCTCTTATATCATCACGGAAGCCATCGTTTATATATCACCGCTTTATGTCATCAAGAAAGCCGTAGTTGCTCGTCTCCTCAGGACATAGCGTGTCAATATTCCACACCCAGGGCAGCGAGCGGGGGCACACAGCGAGGGCAGCGAGCGATACACGCGCCGCCGGTGCAATCATGTGTGAGAGGTACGGGGAAATGAACAACAATTTGCTACCCGACCTACGTGAGCTGATCATTGGCGTTTTCAAAGCAAAATTGAGAATGTTGCTGCTGGCTGATAGTCTGCAGATGTGAGCAGGCCATATAGCCTGGGTATATCGTTAGTGAGAGTGTAAGAGTGATGAGTGTTAGAGAGTGGTCAGGTACGCCAGTGATCCTGGATATGCAAGCCACTTGCAACATAGAGAAACCACCATGCTGTGAATGAGTAGTTTTGAGAAAATAATACGATACACTAAAATGCTATACACAAAACTTGCCTATTACTTAAAAAGCGATGTTTAAGTGATGGTGTTTGCATGCTCTGCGGATTGCATTGCAAACCTTCATATAAAAATGAATAAAAATCGTTAGAAATGAATCATAATTGATTTGAAATGTATGAGGTCAAGCTTCGCTGAATGCCTAGTTTATTACGCTAAAAATACAATACATACTGGGGTCGTTAGTACCATGGAGTCGTTAGCTGCAGTTAAAAGAAGTTTTGATGGTGTTGAAATCACCTGACTGAATGTGCTGTGTCATTCTGGGATGTAAAACTTTCGCCACTAACTTATGCTGATTATGTGGAAATGATAGATTGTCTGTTGCATTGAGGAGATAAAAAATACAAAAATACTCAAAGAGTCCAAGAATATATATTATCCATATAGCGAGTCCTACGCTATATAGATAGCATACATTATATTATATATAGTATATATATATATTATAGTAAATATATATTACTATATATATAAATATATATATTATACTTATAAATACTTGTAAACAGATCCATGACAGATGTATAATGTGACGATAATAACTCAAAACAAATATAATTGGCAAAGCTTTCGAATCAATGTATCGTGATCACTGCAGATGCTAGAACACTGAAGAGAAAAACACACAGAGACAGTAGCGAAAACCGACGTGATCAATATGCCTATTGTTTAATTACAAGCATGTGCACTTTTCTTATGACCTCCCCACTCGCAAGTTTTTGCCGCTGTAACAAGGCCCAGTCATGAAACCACTTTCTTGTATTGAAAGTATCGCCTTGTTATGATGTGGCCGGCTTCTGAGAGTTTTCCGTTTTAGTGCTTTGTTATTGTTTTTTCCGTAATATTTTTTGTGTCTTCCCATTTGTAAGATGTTTGACTTTATCTATATGTAAAACAATAGCGTTTGAAGGTCGATGAATCCTAACGTCACTTTTGTGTTCATTTGGAGCCGTTGGGGTTTGAACTGCCTCTTTCCCGTTCACCTACGTAGGTTTTATTGCAGCCTTTGCACGATATTTTCGTATTAACTACGCTTTCGGTCGTTGTTCGTTCGTCCTATTCTTTTTGCGCTCTAGCTCCTTATTTTCTTGCCAGAGCCAATCGCCACCCCGTACGCCTATTTTCTCTAGCTCCTTTGAAATAACATTTGCTTGTTTTGAGTATGGAATCGTAATCTACCTCACTGGTTTTCTTTCTAGATTCATTGGAACAAGCGGTTGTCATAAACGTTTTTGTTTTCAATATTAAAAAGATAATCGAGTATGCAACTGCTTTGATATATCGTTGGTTACCTAATGTAACATAATGATATTGATGAATAATCAAACAAATACTATTCGAATTGTAATTTTCGATAATATTATGACATATATATATATATGTATATAGTATAGTATATATACTATATATCTTATATATATATATAATATTATATATATATATAAAGAGTCAGACGAAGCATCTAGAAAGAAACCAGGTGGAGGTGGAAGTTACGATTCCATACTCAAAACAAAGCAAATGTTATTTCAAAGGAAGCTAGTAGAAAATAGCCGTACGGGGTGCGGTGAGGCTCTGGCAAGAAAAATAAAGGAGCTAGTGAGCGCAAAGATAAGACGACGACAACGCCGTAGCGTAGTATACGAATACCGTGCAAAGGCTGCAATAAAACCTACGTAGGTGAGACGGGAAGAGGAGTGCAAACAAGGCTCAAAGAACACAAAAGTGACGTTAGATTTCATCGGACCTCAAACGCTATTGTTTTACATATAGATAAATGTCAACATCTACCAAAGTGGGAAGACACAACAAAAATATAGAGAGGAACATAACAAAGCAAAAACGGAAAACTCTAGAAGCCGCCCACATCATAACAAAGGATTACTTTCAATACAAGAAGTGGTTTCAATGAACTTGGGCTTGTACAGCGCAAACTTGCAGTGGGCGGAGTATAAAGAAAGTGCACATGCTTGTAAATTAAAAATCAGGCATATTGATTGCGCGTCGGTCCTACTGTCTCTGTGTGTTTTCTCTCATGTTCAGCATCTGCAGTGATCACGAATACTTTGATATCGAAGCTTTTGCAATAATATCGTTTTGAGTTTTATCGTCAATGTACACTATATATATACTGAAACTCCGGAGCTTATGACTCTCCTGACGGCCGTCTGAGTGCTTTTTCTTTCTAGATATGTGGGTGGCTGTTTCGAAGACTTTTTATAATATATATATATATATATATATATATATATTATATATAATATAATATATTATATATATATATATATATTATCGAAAATTATCCATTCGAAAGTGTATTTGTTTTGATTATTCATCAATATATATTTTCATTAGGTTAACCAACGATATATCAAAGCAGTTGCATACTCGATTATCTTTTTAATATTGAAAAAAAAAACGTTTATGACAACCGCTTGTTCCAATGTATTTTCGTCGTTGTCACATGGCTGCCCAAACACAAGTTCTACATTTTGTGAACGTTCAGAATGTTAAGTATTCACAAAAGAGCATTTCGGTCGTAATTGGAATAACATGATAACTAGTTAATCTTGCTGGATGGGATGGAGGGTGCAGGATACGAATTCACAGATGGAAAGCAGCATATCTCTTAGATGTACGAGTTAGCAAAGTGAACACTCGCTATTGTTGAATGACTTGTCTCTTAATATTACCTGCCTACAAGCTCCTAGTTACCGACATCTTGAACAGATCTGCCAACAAGTTATTTCACCATATACCAAAATAATACCCAATGTTTAGCACTTACGCTTGAAAGTTTGTATCACCAACTCTTACATATTAAGCATAGCAAACATTTTGTTGTAAAGAAGTGTTGGGTGACATAGGTGATACTGCTATGTTTGTTTTAAATTATATTATATAAGAGTCTGATATTTGTAGTTATTTTGAGAGTTGGCATACGACTTTCGTAAAACAGATGAGCAGTCGAGAACAGTCCACTTTATCGACACCACCTCTGTCTCTGTCTGTCGGCACTGCACGCATATGTTGAGACTGTACAGCTGCAGTTTGTTCACCATTGACTCACGTGCTTTGGTGAAAAGGCTTAAAACATATTAATTTGTGGCAGGAGTCCACTAACTATAGCTTTGTGGACGAGCGCAACAAAATTGACAATTTGTGGCCGAGACGAAATCGAGGCTTCAAACTGTATATTTTGGAGCGCGAGTCCACAAAGCGATCTAGTGTGCAGCTGCAGCACGAGAAGATAAAAACGCATGTTCCAGCTTTTTTATTTGACCGCGTATCATTATATGGATTGTAGTCTCCAGAAAGTAGTCATACCAACATTCCTAGCAAATTAGACACGAAGAATCTAGTCATTAACAGATGATGTGTAGGTATCATCATCAGTATTATAAACTGTATGAATCATTATAAGTTAACCCTACTTTTCCCGGTTCACCCAATGGAAACGATTTTTCGAAATTGGTCCTCATTTACCTACTCACCCTCTTGGCATCTCACAGTTCTTTTCTTTGCTTCATCTTACTCATACCAATATGTAAATACGCTATTTCGGAGCCTTAATGTATTCATGACATCACTAGTTATTGCAGGTATTAAACCTATATACCTGATGGAAATCGATCGTTAGCAGTGTTACGCTTGCATTGTTAGATTTATATCACCATTAATTTTGCAAGAAATTTAGATATGAAGGACGCAGCCGCTTCTGTATGTTTAGGTAAAAAGTGTAATTATAAATTTGTAGTGTTCAGTTTAGTGGGCATGTTTCTCCATACAGCTAACTTCGAACAGAATCCGGTTAATGTCATCGAACATGTTTGCTGTCAATGCCAGCGGTCTCAGTTTGTATCGGTCAGAGTCAAAGAAAGGAGCTTAAGCTACTCTAGCTCGCCAGTTTCTATTTTTATTTCAATTTCAAAGTTGTATTTTGCAGCGTACCTAACTGCGGTGCATGCACACAGTTACGTCTTCAGTGAATTCGATCTGCAAAAAGATTTAGGCAGGCAATCTGATGGGTAATTACACTCAGACCTGGGCTAACATTTTCGCCCCGGGAAAAAGCAGAAGACGTCCTAGAATCATATATCAGATGGCTTGGTTCTCCAGTCTCCCGTATATGATCAGATTATGTGCCGTACCGCTAACTGACGGACATATCAGCCAGCGATCCACATCTAATGATCTGTAACCCCGGCGGTCTCGGCGGGGTCGGGGGCTCGATGATACACGTATTGACCGGCCGAACGGACTGACGAATACAGCATGATGACGTCACTGGTTCTTAACAAAGACTAATGGCGTCATTGGTGCTGATACGATGATTGAGACGAGCTTAGTTTACCAGGACAGAGCTGATGATTCCCCTGCAAAATGCATTAGCTGTCATCACGGATGTGGTTTTGAAACAGGATCGGTTGGTCAATGGTCATAGATCAAGGATAAGTCGGTTGTCTGGCTGGTCAGCTCCTATTTAGTTGCGTGTTTGGAGCCGCTGAGCAGGAATGGGACAGGGGGATGTTTTGTGCTTGTTATTATCAGCCCGGTAGCTCAGCTGCCATTCAACAGGGTGGTCTCATTTAATTGATATATATTGATGTAGATAATATGGAACATTATTTTAGGCTGTGCAGCCCGGTTGATCAATGGTTAAAATACTTTTGTTGGCTTGAGTCAGAGTGACCCTCAATAACTATAAAGGATTGATGCAAAACAGAAACAACTGCTCAGATGCCTTTGAATGGCGACAATACTGGAAGAACCTATGCATGCAATATGCTTAAGCTTATAATTAATATATCTGGTAGCTTGTGCTGTGATTGGAGTCACGCAATTCACTTCGGAAGAGAAGCAGATATGAAAGGCGAATATGCTCGATGACAGATCGGGGTAACCGCCGGTAATATCTCGGCTAGTAGTCGTTCGAATTCGCTGATAGTTCCGAACAGTCACCAAAAAGTCCTTCAAGAACGGTATCGAAATGAGATTGAACGTCATTGGGTACCTGGCAACGCATTGGCGCTGTATGATTGCGGAGTGTATTTTTCACTATTTCCTTATAGTCCCTCAGATTGTATAATGTATAAGCGTTAGCACGCCTATTGCTCACGCACTGAACATTTGTGAATCCTATCAGCCTTGTAAATGTCCTCGCGTACCTGAATAGGCGCGAGGGCGCATTGTGGCGTTTCATCGCCGACATCGAACTCAAAAACCACTAATTCGTTATCGTTCCTGCTGTACGAGAAGCATCGGTGCTAGGATACTACATTTCACTGCGATACACGTGCGAAGGAAAACACAACTCAAATAAATGTATCTTAATTGTTTGGAAGCTACATATTGTTTCTGTGCCGCTTCGCACTTGTCTATAAATCCTCGCTTACGAGGAAGTTGACTGGCGCTAGCCTATTATTAGTATTTTCGCCCAGTTGCGCTCCAGCATTGCACAGTTGGCCACCTTTGGACAAAGGTTGGCTCCGTGATGTGCCGTGCTGCCGCGGCACTGATGGCTGGCGCAGAGGTGATCCATCGCGTCCCCGGGCCGGGGCCGGGGCCGGGACCCCCGGTCATCGGGCCGTCGTCGTCGTCGTCGTTGGTGACGGCGGAGGCGCGTCGGTCGTCGCCCGGGGGCATCCGGCGTCCCGATGCGCGCCGCCTCAGGTTATTGGCGGCCGTCTGCCCTTCACTGATGGCAGCAAATGGCCCATGAATTACAAAGACGGCGTCCGGACCACGTGTGAGCTGATTTAGGGTTCGACGCCGGCCGACACGACGATAAATCAGTGCTGAGGCGCACTCGACTGAGCCCAGAGCTGGCGGCCAGCTGGCGAGCTGGAGCTGGAGCTGGAGCTGGCGCGGAGCCCAGATTTGTTCAGCGGCGTCCGGCCGGCCTTGTTCAGCGGCGTCCGGTAAAACGTATCACGGACTATCATGGGAGGCCAGATGCCGATGCCGGTTTAGACGGCTGGTGCTGGTGTTGGGTGGGCACTAGGCGGGCTGAAGGCACGGCTGTTTGACGGTGAGGTATTTCGTTTAATAAAGATTGATGTGTTTTGGGTCGTCGTTCATACCAAACAAGCCAATTATGAGGTCGAACGACGATAGGTCATTACAGAAACGACTTCGAGTTCCAACTAATTGATGTTTTAATAGCAATTGTACTCGCGCCCAGTTTCGCCGCTCACAACTTTGTACAGTTTTCGAACACAGACTATACAACAGCATACTGACTAATGGCACAATGTCTGAGGCTGCTCCTTTAGCGTAACACTTTTCGGTGCGCTATAACTATTGTCGACTGTAGTACGAGCTACTCAGTCTTAAAAAGTTTTTCAATCGTGACTTAGTGAAGTGATCGGATTAAAACTTTGCCGGAACGAGGGAGTGGTTCAGCATTTCATTGTTCTCCTCAGAAATTAATGCACGGCCTGTGGGGTTTATCGCCGATTCCTTTCGTGAGATTCAAGATGAGTTTGTATCTTTCTAGCATCATTCGTTATATAGGTAAGCACTAAGCAACATGAGACTCTGTTACAAATTTGTATGGGTCTTAAATTGTGTTACTGGATAAAGGTCCATTGATGGTGTATGTTTCTTAGGCCCGCCCCACACGGGCAAATTAGAAAATAAAAATAAATTGGAGAAAAAGTATATCTCCAACATTTTTACCATCCAAGGCTTGTATATTTAAGTTAATTCTGGCAAGAAAAAACATCATCATTTTTTGTGGCCACAAAAAACGTGTTATATAACTAAAATCGCGTTTCAAAATTTCAAAATTTTGGAATTTCCAAAAATGTTGTACCACATAAATATATGGTTTATGATGATTCTTATCATGTATAGGTTTAAATAACTCCCACAATTTATATGGGAAATACCGTCCGCTGGAAATTGAAGGTTTGAGCAAAATCGAATAATGCCCGAGGTTATAACTCGAAAAGCATTAGACGGATGGTGCTGAAAATTGAACAGCGTGAATCTACGGCCCAGATAACCCCCTAAACGCAGATTAATCGAAATCTGAGATGTAGGGTGTTATGCCTTGGTCGATCTGTCATGGAATGTCCCAAGAGTTACCTACGTGATGGGCATTGGGCAATACACCATGGATATGGGGATCTTCCGGTTTTCATTCGGTGCATACGTAATTTTACACAGAGAGATTTCATGAAACGAGCAGGTCAATTCAGTTGACACGTGTCACAACTGTGGTTAAAAATAATAAAAAATGTGTTTAGATTTCAACCTCGGTTTTCTATTTCCTATCGAGGCGTGCCAATATAAGTTAAGAACTTTAATCACGAAATGTCACAAACAATGAAAGTGCCGTTCCCAATCCGAAACAACTCAAACCGTCAGCAGCACTTCATATAGGAAACAACAACGCACAGCAACCAAAACGCTGGCACTCAACGTCTCCAGAACTCAAACGGACTAAGTTGTATCAGGAATAAAAGAATAACAGGGATCGGCGACTCACAGTAGTTGGTATGGAGAGAAGGCGACCGGTTTATTGTGAAAATCTTTATCAATTAGCAGAAATTTGCTCGTGACATCTTTCCAGCCTGATATCAACTTTCAGAAGAGTCAGCAATCTTCTATATGTATTGCGTTAAATTATTTGTTTGCGGAATGTGATAGAGGAATAAAGAGAAAGTACGCTTCAAGATTTATCACGAACTAATTTCTGCTAGCTGGCACAAAATTTTCAAACAATGGTTCTGGTCGCTAAAAACCGTTCAGTCGCCGATCCCTGTTATTCTCTTATTCCTGGTTGTATTCAACGACGATCCAACGTAAACCACAATCTCTCGTAACCTGCAATCAACTTGATGGTTTTCATCTTACTGAAATGAACGGGTTGTCTCAAACACTATGGAACGCAAAACACCGCTCTAACCAGTCATTTCGATACAAGAGTAGTGACGTCATATCCACTGTGACGTCATAATCAAGTGAATTCGACCAATCAAATGAATTGGTCTGAATGGTTTAAAGACTGGGGGAATTCGCGTCCGGGGCCAAGCTAAACTGCAGATTTGAATGCACTTCTGCAAATTATTTGTGATTTTTCATAGAAGTTTGGTACATATTCGTAAAATATAAAGTAATGGAAACATGATATGCCTTCATGATAAATAACAATGCTTAGGCAGGCTAAGTGTAGCTCGGACAGTAAATTCGTTGCCTAGTACTTGTGAGTAACAAACGTTATACCTAAGCGTGAATCGCTTATTAACTTTAACTTTAATTATCTTTCGGTAGGAATGTTTATATGCGAAGTGTGATCACTTTACAATATACTTTCGTCTCGTCTGTCGATTTTAAGTAGTAACTCAAGTTGTGTGAAAAAGGTGATAATTCAAGGGGTCCACTTGGGATCCCCGGATCCCACTTCGGGATCCCCAGGCAAGTCCTGTAGAAATACATCCTCTACTACTACTCACAGACAGTCGCCATGCAGGACCTGCAGGCTTTGGTAATGCGAAGCCACAGAGCGAGAGCTTAGCCCAACCTAAACGGTAATCCTCGCAGCTGTGGTACGTCACGTCCTTGGCTGTGGTCCGACCGAGCGGGAGCTCCGACTGTCGGAAACCACTATCATCCCTCCAGTGAACAGACCCATGATTATAAGTCCGTCACCGTAATGTCAATCGATTACGTAAGCCAGAACAACGACACGACAATGTGACAACCCAACCATAGTGTGGACATCAGCCGTAACTTGCACAGCTATGCAGATTTTGGTCTGCGGACAAGGTACGGGGTACATTCTATTGCCACGAGCCACAGGAAGAAACACGGTTTTCAAATTGCCGCTAAACAAATAGCTGAAATTGTGGGCACAGTTGCGAGGTGTAGACCTTCGCTAGCGCTAAAACGTCCACTGCTACCCTCCGGCCCATAGTACGCCCGGAATTTCGCCTAGTACCTATGATATACTTGCCAGCGCCGTCACAACGCAAGACGAATCGGCTCGTTGTCAACCGCAGAGACTCGGGCACTGGGTCTGCAGCTGGCTAGGTGACTGGATAAGCTGCATCGGCTGCTGTATAACCCTACTGTCTCAGCCAGTTGTGTCAACTGTTTGATATGAACACATGTTTGTATCAGCCGTTTCACCTGATGGGCCAGCAGCCGTATAGGCTGACAAATCAGCTGATTGGTCAGAATCAGCTGTCTGATCAGCTGATTGACTGGAATCATCAGCCGACTGATCAGCTGTTACCTCTTCTGATCGGCCGGCGGCAGATTCCGCCACAGGAGAAGCCAGCTGCAGGGCAGCCTCCTCGGCCAGACGCGAGAGGTCGCCACCAGTCATGCTGCTCAGTGTTTCCAGACGCTGCCGACAGAGGGCAGCAGCCTCGCGCGTATCGTGCTGAGGGACCCAGGGCGGACGGTGGTGCTGAGAGATAGAGAAGTGAGACAGAGACCAGGGGCGGGTCCAGGGGGCCAAAGGGGCCCTGCCCCCCCCCCCCAAGGTCCTGGAGACTATGTTGGCCCCCCAAACGGTCGGATATGTACAGCTGTAAAGAATGGGCTTTTGCCAACATCAACATACAGCCATCCACAGTGAACAACTTGAAAATTTTCCGGCGCCGCTTCGGCGGTCTAAGCACAGAAATACGCAATTGTTTAAATGATATTAAATTTGGAGAAATGGGAACTGAATGAATTAGGTCAGGGCGTGCCCAAAAACACCAATAACAAAACAAAAGGTCTAGCAGTCCTTTGGTGACATTTGCTAGCCCCAGGTCCACTACCTATAAATAAAATTTTCAACAAGTGGGCTAAATGGTTAAGCCTAGTCTACACCGATTTCCGAGAAAAGGTGCGCGAACAGCAAGAGACGCGGAACATCGGCACAAGAAGCTGTTTGTACGGTTGGTCCAAGTTGCTGGACGCCAAAACTGCTAATAGTGAAACCGAGGCAGACCATCTCCCCAAGGCTATTCGTCCCAGGCTCCCTCAGATTCGCCAGGCGACCACTATGGCGGAAAGCCGTTCTGCCGGACGCGCTGTCTTTGCACCACCATTGCAACTGTTTTGTTTATAACCAATTGGTATGTGCAGTTCGTGCATATGTATAACAGTTTTATGTGATTAACCGCAGTATACCTAATTAAATTACGCACTTACTTTCACCGGTCATCGTAATTTATCTACCGAAAATTTATTATTAAAACTACATTAATTTCAATATGTGTGGCATCATACCGGAGATGTGCAACAGGCGATAGGGGGTGATGCTGATCCTGGTTCCAGATGTTTAAATTTTCGTTTTAAAACAACAATCTAAACTAAGACTTTTAACGCCCTTTGCGGGTCACATGGTCGCCAGAGCATCGTCCATCGTTTTTAGTTCATTGTAACGGGTGAATGGAATTGAATTAGCAACGTTTAAGCTTTGTTATTCTCTAAATGCGAACCGCCTATGTTTTCTGGTTTTTTATCAGGCAAACCGCGCAAAAATGTTCGCGCCGCTTCGTCGGCGTAAAGACAAGTACCTATTCCCTTTTTCAATATCAAAGATGTCGAAAAAGTATAGAGAATGTGTTAGTTGAAAATAAAATGCGTACCGAATCCGGCTAGAAATTCGAAATGGGGGTAGGTAAGGTCCCCAGCTAAAAACGGTTATGGCCCCCAATACGGCCGGCTTGGCATCCGCCCTTGGACAGAGAAACGACGGAGGAAGGA
The DNA here is from genome assembly GCA_014673585.1 of Semibalanus balanoides. Classification (NCBI taxonomy): domain Eukaryota; kingdom Metazoa; phylum Arthropoda; class Thecostraca; order Balanomorpha; family Balanidae; genus Semibalanus; species Semibalanus balanoides. Next base: position 345,187 of record VOPJ01012889.1, on the reverse strand, counting down.
GGATGCGCGAGGAAGGCATTATAGAGGTAGGCCCGAGGAGAGAAGTAAGCAAGTGCGCTATCGTAGCTTCCATCAGATCAAGCGCGAATATAATGAGCCGTTTCACGAAAGAATGTATTGTACTGCCGGTAATATTTGTGCGTTTTGGGTAATGAGACCAAGGAAACGGCTTTTCCCCAAGATATGTTTTTGGTATCAATTGAAACTTTATTAATTCATGTACAATTATCTGCTCTTACAATGCGAAATTTCCCGTTAGTTTTCTTTGTATAATAAAATTCATAAACACATATTACCGGGTACTTCCGGGTACTACCAGTACCCGGAAGTACCCGGTATTATGTGTTTAAGCGTGAAAAGTTAACATAATTTATTAAATGCTATGAAAACAGTCCTAATGATAGAACGCCGTGATATTTTCGAAACGCCGTGATAAACAAAAATTTGTTTGTGTTCCAGTCTCCAGAATTGTCTGAAAAAATGTGCCATATGATTGGCAGCGTGAAGGCTTTTTTCTTCTTCCCAAAATTCCTTGATATGACGTCATCAATTCAAATATTAAAACTTAACTTTTATGAAATTAAGCACCGTATGCGAGAAACAAATGTCATAATCGTGTTCGGAAGCAATCATTTTACATTTTGAACCACAAGCGGCGTACATTTGACAACTTTCAGAAAGGTGAAACATTCCCTTTAAGCAGCTGCTCACAAACATAGGGTTTTATGTTGTAGGTAGTTAGGTACCTACCTTTATCTTTTTTAAATTCCAATGTAAGCAAATGCACACACTAAATGATATTTAAACGGCTTTCAGTGCATTAAATTTAACTTAAAACGGTGACTGACGTGGTAAATTTGACTTTTCCTGTCACCCGACTACGTTTATTTATCATTATAACCGGGTCTATCGAGCCAGATGTCTAATCGCGTGCTCAAAAAGCAGCCAACGCTTTAGCACTCCACAAAGCAGGCCATGTAGCCGACCCTAACGGTTGCAGGCCAACATCGAACCTCCTGGCTGCGGCTGAATGACTCAGTATCGGTGGAGCCTGGCTTGTGGCATGAAGTGACAGAGTATCGGTGAGCCTGGCTGCGGCAGAAGTGATCAAGTTATCGAGTGACCTGGCTGTGGCAATGAAAGTGACTCAGTAAATCGGAGTGAGCCTGGCTCGGCAGAAGTGACTTTCAGTATCGAGTGACCTGGCTGTGGTGAAGTGACTCAGTATCGAGTGAGCTGGCTGCGCAGAGAGTGAGCAGTATCGATGTGACCTGGATTGCGGCAAGAAAGTGCTCAGTATCGAGTGAGCCTGGGCTGCGGCGGAAAGTGACTCAGTATCGAGTGAGCCTGGCGTGGCTGAAGTGGACTCAGTATCGAGTGAGCCTGGTCCGGAGAAGTGTCAGTAAAATCGACGTGAGTGCCTGCTGTTGGCTGAAGTGGACTAGTATCGAGTGAGCCTGGCTGCGGCAGAAGTGACTCAGTATCGAGTGAGCCTGGCTGCGGCTGAAGTGACTCAGTATCGATTGAGTGGATTACATTTATCTGATGACCCGCTGACTGAGTCATGGCAATAGCTCTGTCTCCGATAACGATGAACAGCGCGGTTTTCAGCTCGGACATAAGTCGGTAGTGTTAGACGCTGTTGTTAGACGCATTGTTCGTAGCTTAGATAATAAGAAAAGGCTTGACTTGCTACAGCAGACGCCCCTAGCGCCTCTCTTGCGTCGTTGCCTTTGCAGGATCGGTGTTCGTTCTCTATCGCAACTGTTCCTTCAGTCAACTAAAACTAAACTGTACAGGGTGCGTGGAAAGTCCTGGCGCTCCTCTGGCATGCTTGCCAGCGCGCGCTGTGATTGGTCGCCATTCTGCCAATGGCCGCAGGCTTGACCCTCGTCGAACCAGCTAGCCGGGGGGTGGGCCAATATGACCCTTGAATCGCGTTCTGTCATGAATAAACAGGCGAAGCGGCAGCTTGTCGCTGGCTGCCCGCGCGGTGGCCGGGTCCGGCTTAACCGCCGGCTTCGTTTGGATCTTCTCCGATGAGAAGATGTTCCACGTGGACGCCCAGCTGCACCGGAGTAACTCCCGCTACCTGTCCGCCAAGCCTGTTCACGAAGTGGACCCCGTATTTGGTTCAACCCAGTGAACAAGCACCCGCAGTAGGTGGTGGTCCTGGGTGTGGTCGGGTCCGACACAGAAATTTCCATCATCTTCGTTAACGCCTAAAATAAGATCAACAGGCAGGTCTCGAGGGGCTCCTGGACACGCACGTCATCCCCTGGATCAAGGCGACCTACCCGGAAGGCAATTCTGCCTTCCAGCAGGACAGAGCGCCCGCCCACAACGCCACCGCCTTCCATGCCAAGCTGACAGACGAGTTCGGCGGGCCGGATAACTTCTGCCGAAAGGAGATGTGGCCGCTTCAGTCGCCCGACCTCAACCCGCTCGACTAAAGCGTGTCGACTCGTCGAACGTTCTGCAGGAGGATGTCCATTGTCCAGGCCAACTATCATCCTATCCTGGAGTCGCTTAAGGTGCGCATCGTAGCTGCGTGGGAGGCGCTGGAGCAGGTGGCCTACATCATCAGGACCTGCAAGGGCTTCCGCTCTTGCGTCGAGGCCGTCATCGCCCCGTCATCGCCGCCGACGGCGGTTTTATCGAGTGAGCGGTTGGCGAAAGGATGTGGCTTGTTGTTCCCAGACACTGTTTCAGTCTGTTGCTGAATGTATATGAGCCAGTTACATTTGTTTGCGAAAATGTTGAAAAGCGCCAGAACTTTCCGCGCACCCTGTAGTGTACTACAGCCACCCCTCAGAAAACCCTATCCTAACGTATATCAATCAATATCCTGATATACTCACTTAAAATCACAGCGCTTCATAACCGGACCAGTTGGACGTCTGAATGTCCGGCTAATTGTCGTCGGTTCGTGTTTTGCGTCCTTCCCCCTCCCACGTCATAATTACGTCTGCTCATTAGAGCGGCTTTTTACCTCACATTCTGCGCCGGTAAGAACTGACCAGATTACCATCTGTCGGGCTGCCGAACGTCAGCCGAGCGCTCAGGCGAATTTATCTAGCTGTTATGTGAAATAGAAGGCGTATGTCTTCAATATGGACTGGTCTCTCTCTACTTATTGTAGTGGATTTCGAATGAACAGGTATTTTTTATCTGCAAGTTATTAGCGCATGTTGCAGCGTATATAATGCCAGGGGCGTAGGAACTCATTTCCAGTTGGGGGGGGCAAAAGGCCTTTTGAAGTCGTTTCTTTCCATGCAACGTCCATAGGCGTAATGTTAAAATCCGAAAATGTTGGGGGGCAGCTGCCCCCTTCCCCCGGCTCCTACGCCTATGTATAATGCCAATGCTTTGCGTACCCAAGTAAATATGTATTGGGTAGTGAACGTAAGATAATGAGTACTAGGAAGTGAGTGCATCGATCGGATACATCTTTGTTTGCTTAGACATATTATAAAACTGCATTTTTAAGCGTGTTGTGTCAACTAATGGGTCACTTGACGTGAAACAATCCGACTTGACTCGGGATTCCTATATAACGATTAGTTGAATCGATACTCCTGCCCATTAGTTAATCTGTATCAAGTGAGCTGTGTTGTTAGGGTAATATACCAGTAGTTGTCGATTCCGCGGTGCAGGGGCGTCGCTACCTTCTCAAAAGTGGGGGGGGGGGGTCTACTGCCAGGGGGCGCCAAACCCAGAGGGAGGCGCCGTGGTTGCCGAGGGGCGCAAACCCATAAACTTTCTGGATTTCACTCAGGGGCGAAATTTAGTAAATTTAGCAGCAAAACACGGGCGAATGTCCGTTTTTAGGGGGAATAGTGACATATGTATTCAACAATATGAAGCGGGGGGTGTAGCAGTCCGTCAGGCCATCATAGATAAAAAAAATGTTGAAAAGGGGAACGCACTTCAGTTCATCTGCAACTGTAGCCGTAGGGTATGTGTGACGTTCAACGACCGTTTTTTGTGTGGATTGGGAAAAGACATGGTTCCAGGGCCTTTCAGGGGGCGGGTGTTTCCTCTTGCCCCCTGGATCAGCCCCTGATTTCACTTGCTTAATTTTCCGACCCTCTTTCACATAAAAAGAGGTGATGTGCTGAACCATAAATAATTGAACAGCGTATCAGGGAAAGAAAGAAAATATCAACAAAAACACTTGCAAACAGTAAATCTGACATAAAAATGGTATCCATTGCTTCGGTGCATCATGACAGGTACAGAGGTGAATAATCAAATAAAAAACAATTAAATCAAATAATCAAAGACAAATTCAGAGGGATCGGTCCATGCGCACATCCAGAAAACACATTTCGAGAGGCACGGATGTTGGGATTGTCATCTCCAGTCCAAAAGGAGCCTCATTTCCGATCCATTAAGGGGTGCCGCCGGCACTCGCGACTCGAGGGCCGACGACCATGCACTCGCCGGGTGCCCCCCCCTCGCCCGCGAGGACATGCGGGCCGCCGACTGCACAGCTGCTTAGTCACACGCATTTTGGCCGCTCCCTCCCCCCACCCCCTCGGAGGCATCTCTCGTCGCCCTCGGAGTAATGGTTGGAGCTTTAATGAAAAATAAGTTATTGGGCACTGCCTGGTTGTTTTACATGTTTCAAGAACAATTGTAAATTTAACGTCGATGACGGTTCAAATTCGACAAAAATTGGTGGGGCAAAGCGGGAAGCTGCCTCACAATTTGAATAGGGAACGCCAACTGTGCTGGAAGGGCATCATGCCGTCCTCGAAAGACATCTTGCCGCTCTCAGAAAGCATTTTGCCACCCTCAGAGCGCGCCGCCCTTGGAAGACATTTTGCCGCTCTTGGCGCCCTTTGAAGGTAACATGCCGCTCTTGAAAGACATCTTGCCGCCCTCAAGAGGCATTTTACCGCACTCAGAGTGCACTATACTTTCCTTGGAAAGCATCATGCCTCCCTCCTCGGAAGACATCAGGGACGTAGCCAAGGGGGGCACGGGGCCCTGCCCCCCCCCCCCCTGATGAAATAAATGTTCACACTAGATAAGAATGAGGTGCTCTGATAAACCGACCCTACCCCCCAGCAACAGCAACATAATGGCTGGTCAGAACATATGGCTGAAGAGCAAAATGTGATTTCAACACTAGATATAGATGATATTTTAGGAAGCAAAATGTGATTTTTTCCGACGTGCCCCCCCCCCCCCCTGAGCAAAATCCTGGCTACGTGCCCTGGGAAAGACCATACCTTGCCACCCTCGAAAACATTATGGCCGGCCTCAGAACGCATTATGCCGCCCTTGTTAGGCATCATGCCGCTCTCGAAAAGTATTGTTGGCCTGCATCCAGAAGACGTTCTGCTACAATCATAAGAACATATTTGTGTCGCCTTTTAAGAATTTTTCCGCCCTTCGAACGTATAATGCCACCCTTTGAACGACAGGACCATGTTGCCCTCGAAGACATCTTGCCGCCCCAGAAGGCATCCTTGCTGCCATTGCAGCACTGTATAAGGGGGCACCAATAGAATTTTGATGAGGGCGCACATGAGCTAAGACCAGTGGCGTGGGCAGAAATTAATCAAGGCCCAAGTCATTTCCTTGAGGGGCGCCACCTGATCTACGGGAGCGCCACCAATATTGGCGAAAATTTGGCGGGGGTGCCCCTCTTCCGCACGTGCTCGTCGTGCCTTCAACATTTTGTGGGGCGTCATCAACAGCCGGAGGGGCGTCGTCACTAACCGGAGGGGCGCCGTCATTAGCCGAAGTGGCGCCGTCACTGGCCGGAGGGGCGCCGTCACGGTCCGGAGAAGGGCAGTCACGGAGGGGCGCCGTCACTCACCAGGGAGCGTGGTCACTAGCCGGAGGGCGTCTTCACTGGCCAGAGGGGCGCCGCCTTCACCGGCCGGAGAGGCGCCGTCACTGGCTGGAGGGGCGCTGTCATGGCCTAGAGAGGCGTCGTCTATGGCAGGGGCGCCCTCACTGGCCGGGGGAGCGTCCATGCTCTGACCGGAGGGTCGCCGTCACTGATCGGAGGGGCGCCAGCTTTGCATGGGCGCCTCGGGTCAAAATAACCGGGTAATGCTCTGAATGACCGTCTACTGGGTACGCCACTGGCTTAGGGGCGCACATATACCTACAGACTGGCGGATATATTTGTAGTGTCTTTTTCATTTTTTAAGGGGGCGCCTCCGGCGCCCTCTTAAAACCCAGTACAGAAGCACTTTTTGAGGGGGCGCCTTCGGCGCCCGCTCAAAAGTGGGGGGGGTCCGGGGCACCCGGACCCCCCCCGGTAGCGACGTCCCTGCCGGGGTGTTTGAAGTTTTCCCATGCCGTGCGACATTTTTCACGTCAATCGTAATAACTTTTTACTGTGTCTTACTGCTGTCTCTGTCTCAGTGTTGTGGACACCGCAAAGTTGTAGCGTCGCCAGCTATACCATACCATGCAAATATAGAGATTAGCGGAGTTATCACTCTGACCCATTATGTAAAGCAGGGACTGAATGGCTTTGATCATCTGGTAAAGTTTACGGATAGAATGTGAAGAAGTCGCGTAAGATTTCCTCATAATATGTTTACAGTTCACTGAGTTCGCATTTAGATGCAGACTGAGTCCGACGATTGCAAATAATTTCCTTCAAGTGGTAGTTAGAAGCCTGACTCGGTTGGCTATGGAAGTTAAAATAATTCGTTTTCAAACACCTCTTGGCGAGCTTTACGGCAATTTTCTCGTCAGCGTCTGGACAGCCTATCAGAGGTCCCGTGGCCTAGTTTCACAGATACTTTCTATGGTATCATTTTATCATAATCCATCAAGTTTAAATGACAAGAGAGAGGAGAGAGAGAGAGAGAGAGAGAAAAAAAAAGAGAGAAGAGAGAAGAAATAAGAGAGTAGAAATAAGAGAGGAGAGAGAAGAAATAAGAAAGAAGAGAACAGAGAGCAGAGAGCAGAGCGGAGCGCGCGCGAGCCAGGACCAAAGCGAAACGTAACGGCTCGTACCGTAAACAAACCACTTCAGTAGCGTGTGACCCCATCATTACGCCGACATACCGATCCATCCCGGTGTGCGAGGGCCTGGGACGAGCTCCACTGACTCCCCTCTCATCAGCGGCGGTATGGAGTGGACGTCCAGAGCTGGTGTGGCAGTAGCGGCGGGCTGGGTAGCGGGAGGGGGAGGGGGGGACTTGTGTGTCGCGTGACAGTAGTCGCCACCGCGTCGGCAGCGTCGGTCCCTGCCGGCGGCGGCCACTCGTGTTCGTGTTCAACAGCCCGCCCCGTGCCAGACAGTAAATCAGGCCCGCCGGAGACGCAGACGAAAACACACTCTCGGCCGATGTGGCGTCTCTGCCGTCGGTTTAACGCAGTCCGCTGATGGTCTGAGGTCGGCTGCCAGCCTGACCCGGCCAGCCGACATGTGGCTGACGACCAGAGAACCGACTGAGTCCAGTCGGGGAACAATCGAACGCCTAAGATCGATGGAAGGAGAAGGATGCTGACTGTTGGGCTACATAGATTTATTTGGGAATATTCTATTTGCATCCTTGTATTCCTAATTTAAATCGTAGGTACTTGTAGCCTAGAAACCCGTGCTTAACCTCGCAAAGCAATAGGTGCTTTGCGACCTATTAATAAATAGGTGCTTAGTACCTAATGAAAAAGTGTATTGTTGTTGAGACAAGCAAACAAATCGTGAGCAGTGGCCGAGTACTTATTGAATCGGAATATACCTACCAGCTTACCAAAAAGACTTGGCTTCGAAGTTCGAACATATACTGCTGTATAATATCAATTATCCAGCGAAAATATGTGGACGGAAGAAGAGGTTATTTTCTCATTAAAGCCGAGGAAGAATTTAACCGGCTAAGGATATCAGACATATTGTGCTTCGTAGTCGTGGTTATAACCCGTTGGATGAACTAATTGACCAACATACTTTTTTAATTAAACACATCTAAATCAGGGGTCGGCAACCTTTTTAGGGCGCGAGCCGGATGAGAGATCTGGAAGCAGTCGGCGGGCCGGGGGCAATTTAAATCGAATACAATTGAACGCCAATGACGTGTCACATTTGGAAATATGACAGCGTAATTAATGCATTCAAAAGTTGTCTCACTCTAGCATAAACCGTATTGCCGTAGTCACATGTGGAATATGCTGCATACCCTCTATTAGACAGACTGCGCCAGCAGGCAAGAACTCTACTTTCTACACACAAAAAAAAACCCAAACCTTATACTCTATAGGCGACCAGTGTGCCCCAAAGGATATTTGACTTCCGCAGGATTACATTATGTGCCAGCAGGCAAAAGTAGAATGAAAAACATCACGAATGCACGCATTTACTTTTTGTTTAAACATATTTCTCGATTTCTGAAGCACCGCGGGACGGAATACAATGTAAGTTGCCGATAACCACCCGCTGGCCGGACGTCAGCCGGTCGCGGGCCGGATCTGGCCCGCGGGCCGGAGGTTGCCGACCCCTGATCTGAATGCTGCCCTCGCCCGTGTACTTGGCTCCAGGGATAGAAACTTCGCCGTGGCTTGTCAGCGCAGACAAATGTCTGCTTCCTGAAGTTTATACTCGCTGGCTTCTCTGTATCCCTGCCACACCACTTCTATCTCCTTTGACCGGGACTATGATCCAGCATCGTCTCCACCGGAATGGGCAGCTGTTTAGCCATTCTCCTTCCTCGTCGCGTTGGCTCGCAGATAGCAGGGATCGTCCAATTTCGCCTCGTAGTTTTTCGGCGCGTCGTTTTGAAGAGCCATAAACACTGACTGAATAGCCGGCTCAGAATGACGTCAGAGGGGAGACCGGCAGCCGCGGCAGCCACGCCGAAAATCTGGTCACAACGCCCGAAACTAGCGGCTCTGCTGTATAATGACCGCCGTTATCAGGACTGTGAGCATTAGCGAAATCCCACTGGATCAAATGAAATCCCCCACCTACTGGCTGAGTAAAGCTCACTGGATTGCTGAGCATTGGTGAAGTCCGGGATGAAATCACCACTTCGAATATTTGGCGGAAATAGAGCAAATTTATTATAAGCATGAATATATATGTATATATATATATATATATAACACATCTTGTTTTAAATCGACGGCAAGGGCGACTAGCAATTATTTTCCAATAAAAGTTGTTTCGAAGATTAGCGAAATCCCACCGGATGTAATGAAATTGTATTTGCACAAAATGAAGTTTGTAATTTGCAATGTGTACAAGCAGAGTTTGAAAGATTGCACCAGGGACGCAGCCAGGGGTCACAGGGAGCACGTGGCCCCCCCACCCCCCCCCCCACACACACACACACACTTCTGTCCTTGAGGACCCCCTCCCTCCTTGCCGAAGGTGCTTAGTACCTAATAAGGTACTAAGCACCTGGATTGCACGATGAAATCAACAATATTTTTATAACGCCTTATAATATGTGTTATAACCTCAACAACAGCTCAAATTATCAACGTTGATTTAAAGGTTTAATAATAATGGCCGGCATATATATCAATTTAATTTATATTTCCCTCACCTATCTGCGCGCACCAGACCACTTCAGATAAAGAATCGCCCTCTTAAGTTGAGAGGCGAGACTCTTTCAGCTTATCTGTCGACATAAAATGTGGAGCGCGTCCAGTCCAGACCACTCGTGGGACGCCGGACGCTCTCCGGCGGACCTCAGTAGAAGGACGCCCTCCAGCGGACCTCAGTGAGAGACGCTGATATTTTTCCGTCCGGCCCGGTGTCGCCCGGGGTTTGTGGCAGCCATGGGCTAAATTGGACCGATCTGTCATATCTCCACCGGCAGAGCTGCAGGCTGAGGACACTCTGCTGGTCTGCTGGTCTACTGGTCTGCTGGTCTGCTGGTCTGCTGGTCTGCTGGTCTGCTGGTCTGCTGGTCTGCTGGTCTGCTGGTCTGCTGGTCTGCTGGTCTACTGGTCTGCTGGTCTGCTGTTATGTACCTGTCTGCCGGAATGTTGTAACAGACTGAAGGTTGTTGCTCGAAGCTGCGTGTCGCGCAGTTCGCAAATCAATGCCAATCCAACATGAATGGAAAGATGAGAATCAGTGTCCAGTATTCAGTGAAATGTAACTTTCTGGGGCCTTCCAAAAATAAGAAAGTGACATAATCTGCTTGCATTATTCCGGCAGAAATCTTGAGCTCTTGGTGAGCGGTGTGCGACCTGCGTTGGTGCTCTCAGCTAGAATCACCCTCCGTCTTCGGAATATATTATTGTCATTTTTTATATAAATATAACACTAATTGAAATAATATATGAGCATATATATTATTACAAATAACATATATGCTAACTAATTATATTCGAATGGCAGAAATGTTGAAAATTATAAAGAAGGGAATGACCCGAACTCCCGCGATCGCATTACGTTTTTGAGTTTAGGTAGCCAAAAGGCCACAAAAGAAATAAAAAACATGTTTTGTGAAAAATCTCAAACGAAGTTACATCGTTCTTGTCCATAATTTCCTTCCTGTAACGTGTTTAGTCAGACGACGATATTTTTAGCCTATTTTCATTAAGTACAGCATCCAAAATATGACGGATATTTACTGGCGGCTGGAAACTTCCGTTATTCCGTTACTAACGGAACTACTTTTTTCAGCAACTGAGTAACGATCTCGCTACTTTTCAAAACAGGTAACGACCAAGTAGCTTCCGCTACTTTATAATATTGTCTGCTCCTCTGTTACTCCCTTAATTTTGTGTTGAGATAATGGGCCAGTGCGAAAAGGACGGGCAACACAATCGTGGGAAAATCTTAGAAGAGTCGGTGACGAGTTTTGAAAGGGTTATAATAGAATTTTAGGGAGTTTTGAAAGCATAAAGAAGAGTAAACCAGAGTTAGGAGAGAGTCGAGGAAGAGTCATGTATGGGTCAACTTCTCTTGTAAGAATATTAGAAGAGTGAATGAAGAGAGAATGAAGAGAGAGCTTTGACAGAATTTGGTGTCGTGGAAGAGCTTTGGCCTGGACCGAAAATGAAAACTCTCTCCAATGTGCTTTAAAGAGTCAACTTTGTTCTCAGTGCTGCAGCTACTGCGCATGTTAAAACAAACTGGTGGGTGAAACTTGAAAGACTCGACGAAAACTCTGAAAAAATGATAGAAGAGTTACCAGTGGGCTTAGGAGTGGTACTTATTGCGGGTCGAGTTTTATTAGCATTCTAAGAGAGTAATTAGGAAGGATCGAATCGGAGTTTTGAAGGAGTAAATAAGTTAACTCTTCCAAAACACTAATATCACCAAACGACTCTTCCAAAGTCCATGTTAGATGCTGACACAATTCTGTCTTACATAGTAAAAGCATCCTACAGGCGTTTTAGTGTGAGCACAAATAATAAATGAAGAGTTCTGAACTTGCTGAAAAAGCGTCCAAGGTCAGTTATTATTTTTATAAGTGTAACAAACAGTATCGCCTTATATATTTATGTTATTATATTTTTCTGTCATGTTCTATTTTCCTGATTTGCTAGATAGAATGCTGATTGAACTCCAGATGTATGTACTTATATAAAACATCATGCAATACACTTACCTGAACTTTGAATAACATTTTTAGTAAAGTTTAACCATAGTGTAAATACTAAAGACATAGTGTAAGCCATAGTGTAAATACTAAAGACCGGCCCCCCTGTAATAACCCTCGGAAAAGGATGAGAGTTCCAGCACCATGATCCCAAAGCAGATAAGGTGCTTTGTCCACAAACCTTATAAGATAATTGTATAAGGTTATAAGAGTCAAAGCAATGTCCAAGTCTTTAGTATTTACACTATGGTTAAACCATTGGCACATGTATATCCCTAGCTGTTATGTCTCGACCGAAAATCCTGGTCGGGCCAATACGAATTGCGTCATTGGGGCTCCAGCCCAATGCTAATACTAGTGAGCCCATCGTTGTTCGTAGTATCAGTTTTACGTCAAATTTCACTTTCGGAAAGGTGACACATTGTTGAGTTGCTTTCGATTATATGATATGCCATTAAATTAAGCCCATTGTTTGAAGCACAGCATTGCCTCATGTTGATAATGTTGTATTGAAGATTGTAAGGACAGACAAATACTAAACGATTGAGTCCTCAGCCTGAAGGCTAGCTATGCAACGTTCATGACAATGCATAGCATGCCGTGTACTGTCCAGCGTGCACTTTCTACTTCGTATGGAACTTTCAAACAATCTAATCTGCATTGTTTCATAGCATGCATTCGCATATTTGCACGTTTACCCATGTTAGCGTCCAGCACGGGTCAGTCGGCCGTCTTTCCTGCCCAGATGACGCCGCAGTGTTGCAGTGACGGTCCGGTCTGCCCGGTCGCGGGTCCGGGCGGGGCCAGGGTGTCCCCGGGCGGCTCCGGAGGCTCGCCAGTCCCGGTCGGTCGGCGGCGGGCCGGTAGCCGCCACCGGTGCTACAGTGACGGCGCTGCTCCAGTGGCGCGTACGCCGGCGTGAGGAGCGCACCGCCGCCCGGCGCTGGATAGTCACAGCGTGGCGCCGCCGGCCGCCCCGCCCGCCAGTGATCCTTCCGGGCCGACACCGCCCGCCAGTGATCCTTCCCGGGCCGTCCCCGCCGCCAGTGATCCTTCCCGGGCCGCTCCCGCCCGCCAGTGATCCTTCCCGGGCCGCTCCCGCCCGCCAGTGATCCTTCCCGGGCCGCCCCCGCCCGCCAGTGATCCTTCCCGGGCCGCCCCCGCCCGCCAGTGATCCTTCCCGGGCCGTCCCCGCCCGCCAGTGATCCTTCAGAGTGCAGTGGTGCTGAGACGCCCGGACAGACAGACAGACAGACAGGGGTGTGCGGGGCCCTGCGGTCTCACCACAGCGACCATGTGGCAAAAACTGGACAGTTTCCTCGGACAGAAATGTTGTGTCTTCTGCGGCAGGAGCCCAGCCGGTGAGTGGAGAAACTGTAAACTCGAGGTCGAGTATGATCAGAAGGGACAGTGTGTTTCAGAATGTGTCGCTAATGCGCCTCAAATGTTGTCCGACGCCGATGTGACCCTTCCCGATCTTCTCTTTTGGGTGCGGAAAGTGGCAGCAATGTGTATTGTGTATTGCCTGCGGGTATGCTTGCATACAGTTGTTGCAATGTCTCATTCATTTCGTGCAGGGACGGTATAGACTAGCGTCAGTCTTGCTAGCATTTTTTCACGACAGAGAAGAATCATCGCTCACACACTGCATTGTACCAGAGGAGTGTCAGGCGCAGAGGAGTGCCATCGCTCACACACTGCATTGTACCAGAGGAGTGTCAGGCGCAGAGGAGTGTCATCGCTCACACACTGCATTATACCAGAGGAGTGTCAGGCGCAGAGGAGTTCATCGCTTCACAACACTGCATTGTACGAGGAGTGTCAGGCGCAGAGGAGAGTCATCGCTCACACACTGGCATTGTACCAGAGGTGTCAGGCGCAGAGGTCCAAATCGCTCACACTGCATGACTTCTGGGTCTATATCACTGCATTACCAGAAAGGAGTGTCAGCGCGCAGAGGAGTGTCATCGCTCACACACTGCATGTACCAGAGGAGTGTCAAGCGCAGAGGAGTGTCATCGCTCACACACTGCTTGACCAGAGAGTGTCACGCAGAGGTAGTGTCATCGCTTCAACACTGCATTGTACCAGAGGATGTCAGGGCGCAGAGGAGGAATCATCTTCCACACTGCATTGTACAGAGGAGTGTCAGGCGCAGAGGAGTGTCATCGCTCACACACTGCATTGTACCAGAGGAGTGTCAGGCGCAGAGGAGAGTCATCGCTCACACACTGCATTGTACCAGAGGAGTGTCAGGCGCAGAGGAGTGTCATCGCTCACACACTGCATGTACCAGAGGAGTGTCAGGCGCAGAGGAGAGATCATCCGCTCACCACACTGCATTTGTACCAGAGGAGTCTCAGGCGCAGAGGAGTGTCATCGCTTCACACATGCATTGCCAGAGGAGTGTCAGGCGCAGAGGAGAGTCATCGCTCAAACACTGCATTGTACCCAAGGAGGCTTCAGGCGCAGAGGAGAGTCATCGCTCAACACACTGAGCATTGTACCAGAGAGTGTTCAGGCGCATAGGGTGTCATCGCTCACACACTGCATTGTACCAGAGGAGTGTCAGGCGCAGAGGAGTGTCATTTCTAGGATCATTTGATCGGTAGTAGACTCGAATGAGATTTTATAATATGCAAATAATGAACTGATATACTGGAGAGTGGTCATATGTGTAGCAAATATTTTAATTGGAATTACATTTATGTTCTATTTTATATTTAATTTATGAACATTAAGGTGAAACATTAATGTTTTACCTTAATATGGGTTCTGAACTGAGACAGCCTTTGGCAGTTATTGACGAATATAATTTACTAAGAGCATTTTCCCAAACACTTGCCCATTTTAAGCAATTTAGTTTGAATTTTCAAATGGGGTCTATGCAAGTGCCGCCGCTGATTAACTGACAGCCACTTCAAGATTGTTGTTCCTGGGAGACCGGACGGACTGTATTTCTCTAGCATTGGCTAAATTCAGGATTAGGTACCCTCTGCGAGTGTTGGATTGGTTTGTAGACCAGGCACCTTATCTGCTGTGTTGCATGTGCGCTGCTGTGAGTACGAGTAACAACGCGCCATAAATGAATTAAGATGCAGAAATGTCTTAAGCTGGCCATATGTCATTTGGCATTTTAAAGTTTTTGTATATGGTCACAATTAGCTCAATTATGACGTTATTATTCCCAAATTAAAAAAATTAATACCTATTTCTAAGTTAAAAGAGTTTTGATAAACGAATATCATCATCGTGTTCAGCAACATTGCTCCATATTCTCGACTAAACCAGGGTTAATTCGACACTTTCAAAAAGGCGAAACTTCCCTATAGGGAATAGTAAAAAATGTTCAAATAGTGTTAAAAGGGGTGTGCCTACTCACATGTATGTGAGTGTTGACACTAGTCTGTAGAACATATTTTTCTGAATTAGCCATGTTACCTACTTATTTTCCCAGAATCACTTTATTGCTGAAGATATTCCAAAGTTCGCCAATCACATACTGAGTACTAATTTAGTCGATATTCGCCAGAGAGCTTTCGCTACTAGAAGCATTACTTCTTAAAATGACAACGCGAGCATATTATTGTTACTCTGGCCAATAGAAAACAACTCGTCAGCACTGATTAACAGCTGCTGAACGATTCTCGATCCTGTAAACAACCAATACATGCTCATAAATGGTTTGCTTATTTGTCTTAGTGCGCCATTATAGGTAACATCTTCGCTACTCTGTTATAGTGACGATCGTTTGAGTTTTGAAACAAACAAATGCAACACAGAATATAAGAAAAAATTAAACTAAAGGGGTCAGACGTGAATTTATCGTAACCAATAATCAAAGCAATAGCTTCTTACCGTATTAAAAATATATTTGACATTTCAAAAAAGTAGTTAGTAGGCACACTCCCATTAAAGCGATTTTGTTTCCAGCTCCGCCCCGGAACTTGTCTGGTGAGTGGTGAAGGAAGCTACGTCCCTGATTTGATACACCATGCGATGCTGAAACTGTAAAATATCGATATGATGTTATTGTCATTATGGTGCGCTTTCGATTATAAAACCGCTATCGTTCTTGTCCTTAGTTTACCTAACATATTTTTAATATGTAGGCTCTTTTCTTCTTATTTTGTCATCTTCCGCTCCTTAAAAGGCTCGTTTACATTTACCTATTACCGCCATTACGGACTCGCGTCCAGTTACCACTTACAAATGGCACAACGGACACACGCAAACACTGAACTTCCTCATTAGACGTATTTCAGAACCGGTTACACCGTTTACCCTGCTGGCCACTAGTTCCTCAAGTGCTCCACTCGGGCAGTGCACCGCGGTCCTCCCGTCGGCAGATCGTTCGTCAGACCATCGCGCGGCAGTTTGTATTCCGACGGCCTTGCATGGGGCGTCGGCCGCCTCATTACCCTGATAGCCCGCCGCCGCGGCATGCATCGCCGGCCGCCGGCCGATCTGCGCCGCACGACCTGTGGCTGCCGGCCGCCGCCCATCAAATATAGCCAACGACATCTCCCCGCCGGCGACGACGACCTTTCTGGCGGGGCCAATCAAGGCCGGCGCCGCTTCTGAGTGTCGTGCCGCCTCGGACGCCATCCCATAAAGATAGAGGTGGTGGCGGCGGCCCGCCTGACCCGGCCAGCTTCAGACCATGGCACCGGCTGTGGCCTATTGATCGAGGCCTGCAGTGTTAGTCGACGCCCGGCCTCGGCCCACTGTTATGCCGACCGGCCGGCCGGCCGGCTGGGTGGCGGGGCTCCACAGCAGCCATGCCGGTCACGCCTTCTGCTGCTGCCGCCGCCGCCAGCTGCGCCCATATACCGTGGCAGAGAGACGTCAGTTCATGAACTAACAATGACCATTGACCAGCCTCCTGCCGCCGGCCGCTGCCCAGAACAAGGCGGAAAGAGCTCAGTTCTGAGACACCGACAGTGACTAGTCTGCAGTACTACAAACCACTCTTGGCCTCATGTGTATCATCTGTAGAACGGAAGTCATGCAACTGCAATGGAATGCTGCAGCAGCGAAATCCCTACTTACAAGATCGTGTGCTGTTGATTTTTGCTTCCCTAATCCCCCTTACCCACTGACCCAACTGGCGACGGCGACCTTTCTAGCAGGCTTTACCGCGGCGAAAAAGCCCACCGCAAGGCCCGAAGATACTGTCACTGCCCACCGGTTAAACGGCCCACGACACGGCGCATTATTATTAACCCGAGTCATTTTCCCGATCAGCGCGACACGCAGACATCAGGACGACAGGGGCGGTGGTCGATATCGCCGTGCTCGGTCGTGCGGGATTAACGTCTCGTAGTGGGCGTTTGATCTACGCATTGCCAGCTCTAATCCGATGGGACACACGGACGCACAGCCTGGTGACATGTCCGAGAGATGAGGTAGGCGTAATGTGAGGCATTCGCGTGCGGTCTGTGTGGGAGTCCAGCGTGCGTGGGACGTACATCGGCTAATGGATCGGAAAATGTAACATGCATGGCCTCCGTGAGGTCCCAGACTCGGCAATCGTCAATTATCTTCTGGTTTCTCATCCACAACCGTTGACATTTGTTTCTTGAAACTGGTGACCAGTCGGCTGTTGGGCGGCTGGTTGTGTCACTACTGGCTGAGCCCTGAGCTAGGTCATGTTCATAGGCGAGGGGGCTGGGGATATTACATTTTTTTTCAATTTTCGGACATTTTTTGTTGCTAAAATATTGTATTATACTTGGTGAAAAAAAAGATGACGAAAGGCTCGCTAAGACGAGAGGAGCCCAAATCTGCAAAGACATCTTCAATAGGGCAATTCAATTCAGTTTCTCTCAATACGAGATCAAAGTTTCACTGCCCCCCCCCCACACACACTTTTCGTGGCGTTTCTACGTTCCTGGTCATGCTGCACCCCGTATTCAGGTCCATACCACCACTAGCTGGTTTTCACGAGCTTTATTTTGCGACGAACATTTTTAAAACATTTTAAAACGTGTCTTTAAATGTATTCATGGTAGCCGTCTTCACGATGCTAATTCGAGGAAATAGTTTAACCCTCGCCGTATGG
This sequence comes from Semibalanus balanoides, assembly GCA_014673585.1. Classification (NCBI taxonomy): domain Eukaryota; kingdom Metazoa; phylum Arthropoda; class Thecostraca; order Balanomorpha; family Balanidae; genus Semibalanus; species Semibalanus balanoides. The sequence goes on along the minus strand of VOPJ01012889.1, from coordinate 327,586 downwards.
GACCCGATATTAGCGCGAGGGTTAACAACATTTTTCGCCAATTTTCCATCGTTGAAACGGCTACTACAAAAATTTAAAAACATTTAATGTCTTTAAAACATTTCGCGCAATACCCATCGGTTGAAAGAGGGCCACTAGAGCAGCCACCTTCCCGGTCAGTCGTCATCCATCGATACTGACTGCAGGTGTCTGCAGTGTGAGGAATCACTCCCGTGTTTCATTCCGCCGGCCCTAGAAGCAGCACCTTCCCGATCAGATCGCCATCCCATGATACTGACTGCAAGGTGGTCTGCATAGTGTGAGGGAATCACTCCCGCTCGTTTCATTTCCGGCCGCTAGAGCAGCCACCTTCCCGAGTCAGATCGTCACCATATACGCTGCAATGGTCTGCAGGTGGTAGGGATCACTCCCGCTTTTCATTCCGGCCGCTAGAGCAGCCACCTTCCCGAGTCAGCACTCATCCATGATACTGACTGCAGGTGGTCTGCAGGTGGTGAGGGAATCACTCCCGCTGTTTCATTCCGGCCGAGTTTAAAGGGCGGTAAGTATCCGGACAGGTAGACAGACAAGGTGAAAGAGCCATGCTTCTTTGAACTGTTGAGCATATGTCCCATGGGAATTGAAGGGCCCGGGAGTCCCTGGATAAACCACTCCCCGTTTGGCATGCCTGATCGTGCTGGGCTTATTTGAGCAACGCGTTGTTATGGAGTAATTATACCATTGCCTTGTCAGCATGTTCGACCGGTTAAATCATAACCTTGGCAGCAATAAATTATACAAAGCGCCGTTGAGGTCATACATCATGTCGGGGGCATTGTGTGGCGTTTTTATGGCCTTTTAGTTGTGTGTGTCGTAATTGTTATTAGTTCCGGCAGCGTGTCGGGAGAAGGTTAGCTGACGCTGCTGTTTTATATGGTTAGTTCGTGATGTGTCTTGTGCAGCGGTATGCAACAGGAACGGAGCACAGCTGCTTAGCTGATACAGGAAATGCTGCATTCGTTAACCCGCCATTGCCAGACGTCTCACTAAGACCCGAGACGTTATTGGAGGTCAACGAAAAGGACAAAATGTCCGAAATTCCTGTCCAACCAACCAACCAGTCGCCTTGCATTTTTTAATATGCACTTAGTAGTAGGAGTTTTGGAGCACCCGATAGACATAAGCTCCCTGTGCACTGCAGTGTGCAGTATGCATTGTGTTAGTAGCAGGGGCGTTGCCACCGGTGGGGGAGGGGGCCTGGGGGTGCCCTGCAGGATCGCTCCGCCCCGCCCCCAGATTAGCCAGATTGGCAGGATTTAAACATTGGCCATATAAGAGTACCTAACCACCTGGCTGATAAGTAAGGAAATCTTGGGCTGGCCCCACTGCTCCAAATTTAAAGACGACCCTCCCAGTAAGAAGTGAACATGTTGAATTTCTGTAAACCCTTATTGTATACGGTCCTTCCCACCTATCAGACTAGTCTAAGCATGGACGTAGGAACTCATTTGAAGTTGGGGGGGGGGCAAAAGGCCTTTTGAAGTAGATTATTTCCATGCAACGTCCATAGGCGTAATGTTAAAATCCGAAAATGTTGGGGGCAGTTGCCCACCCGGGCCCCCCCCCCCCCGGCTCCTCGCCTATGAGTCTAGGTAATGTGTGATTGTCTTGGCGGAGACAATGCATTATATACAGTTTAAAGGGATTTTATATGCACCCATATGGCGACCGTTAAACTTGTAATATAGAAGTGTCACACTTATGAATAGATGAATAAGCTGCCTCCATTTCCCGCTTTAGGTAGGGGTGTACTATAAAATGGACTTTTTCGAAAATGGAAAAAAAGACTGTCAGACCTTTCCATGGACCTTAAGAAGAGACGTGGTGCATCGATTTTGGTTCTCCCTTCCAAAAACCCCCTACCACTCGAAAAAAACAAAACCCTGTAAAAATGCATTAATAGCAATGGCAGGATGCACAAAAGTGGGTCGTTCATCAAACCCTGTATTTATTCCTCAATAACTTCCGATCCACTTTCCGTGACATCAATCAATATTGAGTAGGACAGTTATAACAAATAATTGGGAACATTTTGACACCAGAAAAAGTTTCCAAGTCAAGGTCAGGTCCACGGAGTTTGGGTTGACGTCACAAGTAAAAGTGGGCGCAGACGTTTTTTTAGCTGATGGATGTCTCATGCTCACTTAATCATTTTTATCATCACTTGCGCTTAGAAATCGATCATGACCGGTCATCATTGGTGATACAGAGGGGGAGGCATGCCTCCCACCCTTTGCAGCTTTTGAAGGGGCCCAATAGCCCCCCCCGCCACAAGGGGCCCATAGCCGATCGAAGTCACTTTTAACGAATTTCACCCCGTTTCAAACAAATCGCAAGGGCATTTGGTCGCGACTCATGGAACCCTTCAAGTAGACAGCGAGCGACGGACCCTATTCTGCCTCAGAAGAAGCCCCACTGCTGCGTTCTCCGTAGGGCCACGTCGGCCTCCAGCGGCCCACTCTGATCACCCGCGATATAGGCCCATTCTGATTCCTTGAAGAGGGCCATTTCTTGGTTTGTAGAGGCCACATTTCAGCATGTAAAAGGTCATATTTCGAACCTAAACGGGGTTCCATTCTAGGCATATATTTGTCTTCATTTCACAAAGGGAGCCCCAAGGTTGAGGGGTCTACTAAGGCTTTTTGGGCCACTGCCAACGTACCTCTCCTTGATCGAATCCTGGGTCCACCACTTTTGAAGGCCATATCAGACCGGTGCACTGTGCCAAATACAACATGGCTCAGGGAAATCCAAACTGGGCCCTCATGACGGTCAGAACTGGCTCACTGGGATTCAAAAGTGGGCCCTTGAAAGCAGAGGGGCCCTGTGGAAACCTGGATGGCTCCTGGAATCCGTGAGCGGGGCGTCCTCTGGAGGTCAAGGAGGCCTCGGCGAAGGCCAGACGTGGGACCCAAGGCAGGGCCAGTATGGATCCTCTGGACACTTTTAGGGAGCCTTTGGCTGTCTTGAAGTGCACAGTCTCTTGTCTGAGGCGTTCTCTCGGACTCTGACCCTTGACCTAGAACCCTCACGCAGGGGACAGGGGCCATTCTTAACAAGGTCTTAGGGGCCCTCAGAGCCACAGTCTTGAGAATCTGAGCACTGAGCTAGGACCAGTCAACAGAAACTCCCATAGTTGTATCCAGAAGGACACCCCTTCTGGCCTCCATAGGCCCACTCTGCCGTGGGTGCGCGGAGCGCCTCCTCTGACCTCCAGAGGACCCGCTCTGGATTCCAGGAGCCATCTGGTTTCCACAGGGCCCCTCGCCTTTCAAGGGCCCACTTTTTGAATCCAGTGGGCCAGTTCTGACCTCATGAGGGCCCAGTTTCGATTTCCTGAAGCATTGTTGTATTGGCACAGAGCAGTTCTATTATGGCCTCAGTGGTGGAGCCACGGATGTCGATCAAGGAGCAGGTCGTCCACGGCTGGCAAAGTGCGGGCCCGAAAATGCGCTTGGCTGGCCCTCTCAGCCCTTAGTAGACCCCTCAAGCCTTTGGGGACCCTTTTGAAAATGAAAACAAATATATGCCCTACACATCTCACCCGTTAGTTCAAAAATATACCTATGTTTACATGCTGAAATATGGCGCGGCGGGCTCTACAAACCAGAAATGGGCCCTCTTCAAAGTTTCAGACTGGGCCTCCGGTGATCAGAGTGGGCCCGTCTGGAAGACGACGTGGCCCTACGGAACCAGAGTGGGCTCTCTAGAGGCCGGAATAGGTCCTCGAAGGTACAGAGTGGACAAGTGCACTTGCGATTTGTTTTGGAAAACGGTGGGAAATCGTTAAAAGTGACTTCGATCGGCTATGGGCCCCCCTTGGACTATTGGGCCCCTTCGAGGCTCAAAGGGGTGGGAGACATGCCTCCCCTCTGTATCCACCATTGATGACCATCTTGATCGATTTCTAACGCCAAGTGATGATAATAATGAGTTAAGTAGCATGAGAGCATCCATCAGCTCAAGAAAAAAAAACGTGTGCGCCCCACTTTTTACTTGTGACGTCATAACTCCGTGACCTGACCGGACCTGGAAACTTTTTCGGTGTCAAAAATGTTCCCAATTATTTGTTCTACTGGCCTTACCGAAATGATTGATGTCACTGAAGTGGATAGGAAGGTTATTGCAGAATAAATACAGGATTGTGAAACGACCACTTTGTGGCATCCTGCCATTGTTATTAATGCATTTTTACAGGGTTTTGTTTTTTTCGAGGTGGTAGGGTTTTTTTGGAAGGGAGAACCAGAATCGATGCACCACGTCTCTTCTTAAGGTCCATGGAACAGGGTCTGACAGGATTTTTTTTCCATTTTCGAAAAAGTCCATTTTATAGTACACCCCTACTTTAGGCTGCTTTGTGTGTCTTAATTCAGTAAGATGTGTTAAATGGAGTAATTAGCTCCAGGTTTCATAAGCAGACAATAGCATTAGTAGAGACATTTAGGCCTTGACAACACCGACGTCCATCTTCACATAGAAATGTCTCAGAGCAGCAACGCGGCGCAAAAGTTAGTGCCCGTTGCCCGAATTTGATGATCTGGTGAGAGTTTCGCCACCCACTTGGTGACACGCTACGAGACCGGACACGGAAGCCATTCAGACTTGGAATATCTCTTGGGAAAAGTCTGGGTGTTTGCAGGGCTCTGCCCTCGGTTTACTCTTGTTCAGTGTGGTCGTCAACGGACCGTTGCAATTCTTTTGTGGGGTCTGTGGGCCCTTCACGTGACTCTTAGCTGACCAGCGAGTATGTCAAGTGCATTGAAGGGATTTTGTGACCTAGAATGTAACTAGCGAATTCGATTTTTTGCGACCAGCGATTGTAGTTGATTTATGTAAGCGTGTTTTGTGTGCGTGTTTTTTTTTCCTAATCATCAGACCATCTATGACTCGGGACGTGACGAAACTGTGTGTAGAGGGACAATCCACGTCTACACAAAATTAATGAATAAGCATTCATGCTATTCAATAACTTGCCAATCTCCATTAGACACGCTACGACACGCTACGAGATCGCTGGTCTGATCGCTGGCTCAATAAACATTCATATTGTATGTTGCTAACGCTGGTCCTACGTTTATTAGATTCGGTACCTTCATATCACGATCAAATAATAATTTTTCGTCAGGGAACATCTCTGAGCGGGAGCACAAGACAAATGCGCCGCCTTGCTTCCGAAAGTGTGTGTATAGGGGGAGGGGAACGGAGGCATTCTGAAGTAGATTCTGCCCATGGCCCATAGGCGTCATGTTATAATTCAAAAATGCTGGGACGCGTCATCCCGTCCCCCGCTTTCGACACCAAAAAACGTTAGAGTTCACCCGATGTCCGTTCGGCAGCAATCGTATGAATCTGGCCAAAGTCATAACTCATAATATTGCTCTCACATAAGAACATTGCTAGCAATACAGGGTAAAAGCAGGGCATTTACCGGTAAGAAATGTCCACACAACTCTGCAACAAATTGCTTCTCTTTTCGTTATATAAACCGATCAGCTGATTTGTGCCACCGATTCATGACATCTTCCACAATACTCAATAAGTAGATCCGTGACCGTCAGCCAAATGGGAACTGCACAACGCACACATGCTCTAAAATATATTTCAAAAATAAAATAAGCTTCCGGTACTATGCATCAGGGATAAAGGAACGCAACGAAATTAGGTGTGTGTGAAGGGGGAGGGGAATGTAAAACTTAGGTCTCTTTCTTCGAGAAACCCAACTCCTTGTGCAATATTTATTTACAGATTTGGGTTCTTCTCGTCTTAGCGAACCTTGTGCCATCGGCGATTTTCCTCAACATAAAAAGATCAGATCTTAGCAATACAATTGGCCGATAAGTGAGGGAGCCGTGTCCCCCTGCCCCCCTGCCCCCCTCTCCACCCTGTTCCTACGCCCATGTTATACATTACAGTGGAACACTTAGCATGCACAGTGGTACGATGGACTTCACTGGAAACTTTGATTCCAGCACGCTCCGTGCTCGCTTCTCTGCCAGAAACATTGCATGGAACAGTAATTGGATCCGACATGTTCCCAAACGAACCTGAACTATGCCTTATCGCAAAATGGCTGCCGGAGGATTTCGAGACTGTTGGTTATGTGCATAAGTCGTAATCATTCTTGGTAATCGATAGCATGTTCCGGGTTGATCGGAAGGATCGGCGGAGTTTTTATATCCCTGTGCTGCGCTGTTTTGATCTCAGCTAAGATCTCCGCTTCAGTATGCAATAGGCGCATCGCTAATGGAATGCTGACGATCTCAGCCATTAGAAGTGCTTCTAATTGTTTGGCCTTCATTAAGTGATTACGTATCGGTGTCACTTCTGAACTATGCTAATTAAATATTCCAGCCCACAGCGCATTCGAGAGGGATTGAGGCTTTAGCAGCATCTTATCGTGATTGGTGAGATGGGAGGCCTACCGTCCAGTGACGTCATTTAACTCCCATGCCTCTCCTGTGCGCTTCCCACTCTGACGTTAGTGAAACGAGCTCGAAAACGAGTGCTACCACCGCAATGAAGTGAGCACATCAATCACTGGATTGCCTCCAATTTGTTGCAGCGTTCGCGCAGCGCAGCGGCAAATTTGCATTTTTAAGTATTCCTAGCGCGCCACGATCCATCATTTCCAGTTTCCACTGGCTGGCGGCCGGGGGCCGGAGTTCTATCAAACTGCTCCTCGTCTCTCCGCTGCCACCGGCTGTCGCTGCCGAGCTGCCAGCGCGCCGAGCTGCCAGCGCGAGCTGCCAGCATCCCCGCTCGATGGCTTTCCGTGCCTGTCCGTCCAAACTTCCCTGAGCGAAACTTGTTTATGCACGCAAGGACAACTTTGTGATCGATCATCGTGTTTTCTGAGTCAAGCGTCTGTGACGAAATTGGGTGGCCAAGTCAACTAGATAGGCTGCGAAGTTTGACATTCAATGAGCCATTCGCAATGGAAATTGTAAGATGATTAAGTCTCAAGAGGTATGCTTGAGATTTACCAAAATACGAGCGTGCCTACATTATTTAGCATTTATAGATAAAACATTAAATTAGGTATTTATGCTGGATTATGAGCATGCTTTTGATACAAAATCAACAAGTGCTTATTTCTATTTTGCTTCATTGAAATGAGCTTAAATTATGTTATCATTACGAGCAACACTTGCGTGTGTATGTTTTCCCCTATCAATGGAAACACACTACAAATGCAAGGAAGAGCTTTCAACTGTCTTTAATGCCAAGTTAGCTGACCTGTTTTTGCTCATGTATGTATGTACGAGTCAACTGATACCGTCCATCAGTTCACCCGAACTTTCGATAAATCGATACAGAGTTACATGCACGTATAATTACATGCCTCCACTTATTTGTTCAGCGTGAATCGATATGCCAATCTGCCCCGCTCATTGTTTTGTTGTTTCTTTCAGAGTCGAGCCCTGCCGTCCAGGTGGAGTTGGTGCCTCCCAACGCTCAGAAGACGGTGACCAACGGCGTGCTGCCCCCTGCTAACGGCCATGTTCCGAACGGCCTGGTGCCGGCAACTCGGTCCCCGGCGCAGCCCGGTCCGCTCGGGATCGGCCCCGGCGGCTACCAGGAGACCCGGGTCCAGCTGACGGGGACCTACCAGCCGGCAGCGCCCTCTGCCGGTTTCTTCTCCAAGCCGGGGCAGAACGGCGGCGTTCAGCCCTCAGCTGCTGACTTCTCCCGGCCGGCCCACAGCCAGCCGTCCGTACAGCACCAGAACGGCTACCAGCAGCGGGAGGCGCCGCGGCCGCCCGTCAACTGGACCAGCCCCGACCCGACCCGGCCGACCTCAGGTCACGTCTCTCTGCGCCACCCGTACCAGCCGAGCCCCAGCCGGCAGCCGTACCCGGTCAGTTCAGCTGCTGGACCTGCTGGAGGTCCAGCCGGTCAGCAGGCAGCACCCGTCACCTCCCGCGCTGACGGCGCTGGAACCGGGACCGGTGGCGGTCGTGCTGCCATGCAGTGGGGTGCGCAGGTGCCGCCGCCGGCCTACTCTCTACCCCGACAGCAGCAGCGGCCGGCGGAGGAGGCCCCGCCCACGGCGGCCACCCTGCCGGCCGGTCCGGGTCACGACAGGTCACGACCCGGAGAGCCGCCGCCACCGGGAGCCAGCCTCACGGTGAGTACTAATACCGGGCCTCAGAGCTGCTCTGGTCCTCTCCAGATCACCCGGGCAGTACTGGCCCGCCGACCTACCGGCCGTGGGCCGCCAGCTCGTTATCTTCCGTGACTCGCAATACTTGCGTGATCAAATGTCCGCCCCACTGCTTGATCGCTGGCATTATTCAAAATCCGCGGACAAAAGCCGGATCGTATTTCAGCGTGGGCCTTCGTCAGAGGGGATACAGGTTGGCCGTTTTCTACCGACTTGTGACGCCGCAGGAGGGGTGTCGGGGCGGTGGTATGGCTTCATCCCGCGCGGTACTCGAGAAAGCCGATCCTCCACGGGGAGCGGGGTTATCCGCGGGCAGAGAGCTCGGATGACTCCGGAAATGTCTGCCGGATCGGCGGGAGGGCCGACCATGACTGGCCTCCAAGGGAGAATCAGAAATCCGAGACACCTATCGACCACTCAGCCCCGGCCGAGCGGCACCACCGGGCCGAGCGTGCGCTGTGTAGCATGGCAATATCCCATCACAGTGGCTAGTCCCACCGAATATCACCGATATCACCGCCGAACGGCCGCTCCGCCCGTCTCCCAGCGGCCGCGGCTGCCTCACCGCGGGTTCCGAACCCACGCTGCTCAGCCGCCGAGAACAATCACCTGCCGCGGCCGCTCAGGCCCGTTCCGGTGCTATGATCGTCCACTCAGGGGCTCTCCCAGGCTACCTAGGGGCTCTCCCACTCGCCAACGCCCGACTAAGACGTCCGTCTTATGACTCGACGGCACACGCCGAGCCTCCCCGGACGCTCCAGCTATATCGCGCCGCATCGCGCCGCACCACGCCGCACCGCGCCACGCCGTACCGCGAGCCGACACGTGCGCGCGCACACGAGCTAACCTCGCAGACGGGCGGCGCGCACGTGCTTCCTGGGCGTGCCTGGCGGGCGTGACGTGCCGACGCACCGACGTGACTCGGCGCGGCACTAGACGTTTTTTGTGTGCCACCGAGACCCGGCAGCGTGGCCCGGTCAGAGCTAGTCGGGCCGGTCTGGAGCGCTCTCTCGGGCTCGGTCGAGCTCGGTCAGGCTCGGTCGGGGCTGGTCGGGCTCGGTGGGAGCGCTCGGGCTGGTCGGAGCCACTCGGGAGCGTTCGGCCGGTCGGGAGGGCCGGTGTCCAGTGGTGTGGAACTGACGAGGCTGCGCAGTATTGACAGGGCGCCCCTGCCCCGGCTGGCCCGCCGCCACACAGCCCCGGCCGTTTGCGCATCGCTCGACTGCACCGTCTCAGCCTGAATGACTGTGTGAGGCTCTCTGCCGTTATCACACGAGGGGTTCCGGAGCTGGCTGGGAAGCATGTGCGCATCATGGGTCGGTGATGCGTGGATCACTTCCTTAAGTCGTTTCTGTGGATCACTGTAAATCGTTGTGGTCTGAATAGTTTTCGTGGATCGCTGGTCTAGATCGTCATTATAGATACCTGGTCTGGTTTGTCACCATGGATCGCTTGTCAGGATCTTTGTCCTGTATCATATCCATGGATCTCTGACCTGGATCTTTGGCCTGGATCGCTCTCATGTCCGACAGCACCTGACGCCCTGCTGAGGACGAGCCGAGCCGGGATTAGACGGCAGCGTTCGGGCGGTCGAGTTTTTACCGGCTGAGGCGGTGGCCGTGTGGTGGTGCGATTAATGACGCTGAAGGATGTCTGACACTGTCGGTGACGGCGGGGTGAGGGTGTCGGCAGTGTGCTGGCAGGACGGCGGCAGGGGGTGTGGCGTCAACAGCAGGGCGGCAGCAGGAGGACGGCAGCATGGCGGCAGGATGACGGCAGCAGGGCAGCGGACCGGTGAGGGTGGCAGCGGCGGCATGGTGAGGGTGGCAGCGGCGGCATGGTGAGGGTGGCGGCGGTGCTGTGGTGATGATGACGGCAGGGCGTCGCTGATGGTGATGCTGGCAGGGCGGCAGGGCGGTGGGGCTTCGTGGTGGTTGGAGTGACGGCCCGGCCCCCTCGCCGTGCGGGCCTGCCGCCGCCCTGCAACTGAGCGGCAGCTACAGCTCCGCCGAACCAATATCCAATATGTTGGAGCTGCTCCCACATCTGAATAGATGGTCCATTTCAGACCCTCCTCCCTCGACGTTTGGCGCAATCAAACAGTGCTTTGTTCTCGGAGGCTGGAGCAGTGGAGCAGTCGGCGTGTCTGCTGTTCTGAGTTACCATCCTGGCTATGGTGATTCAATTTCTGCGCTCATTTTAGTTATGCATGGTCATGGTGTAATGCGTAGCTACTGCGAATAAGAGATGTAATTGCCTCTCAAAACTGCAAGCAAGCGGCACCCTTGAGTTCCGTGCGTAATTGCATGACCGATTCAGGCCGGCGCCCGTTGTTGAGCGTGCCGAGCCGCTGCCTCGTTTATCACGCGGGCCTGTTGCGGCGGCGGTGCAGCGCGGACTCTGTTCCTGCTGTGTGTCCCATGCGGCGGTCCGTTTCGAGTCCTGGCCTCACTGCACTGGTCCGCCCGGCCGCTGTGCTGCGTGTCGTGTTGCTGCCTCTCTGGGCCAGCCAGCCGGGCTGCTGCCTCTCTGGGCCAGCCAGCCGGGCTGCTGCCTCTCTGGGCCAGCCAGCCGGACTGCTGCCCTCTCTGGGCCAGCAGCGACTTGCTGCGCTCTCTGGGCTCAGCAGTCCTCGGACTGCGCGCCTCTCTGGGCAAGCCACCGGGCTGCTGCCTCTCTGCCAGCCAGGCCGGGACTGCTGCCTTCTCTGCCAGCCAGCGACTGCGCTCTTCTGGCCACCAGCCGAACTGCTCCCTCTCTGCCAGCCCAGCCGGGCTGCTGCCTCTCTGGGCCAGCCAGTCGCGACTGCTGAGCCTCTCTGGCCAGCCAGCCGAACTGCACTGCCATCTTCTGGGCACCAGCCCCGAACTTGCTGCCCTCTCTGGGTCAGCCAGCCGACTGGCTGCCTCTCTGGGCAGCCAGCCGGCTGACTGCTCTCTGGGCCAGCGCAGCTGGACTGCTGCCTTCTGGGCAGCCAGCCGCCTGGCTGCCTCTTCGGGCCGCCAGCACGGACTGGCTGCTCCGGCCAGCCACCGGCTGGTCTGCCCTCCTCTCGGCCAGCCATGCCGGGCTGCTGCCTCTCCTGGCCATGCCAGCGGACATTGCTCTCTGCTGGCCAGCCAAGCCGGACTTGCTGCCTCTCTGGGACCAGCCACACAAGCCGCTGTGCCTCTCTGGCAGCCAAGCCGGATCTGCTGCCCTCTCTGGGCCAGCAACCGGAACTGGTCTGCCTCTCTGTGGCCACCCAGCCGGACTGGATGCGTCTCTGGGCCAGCCAGCGGAGCTGCTGCTCCGTGGCGCCAGCCGGCTGCTGCTCTTCTGGCCAGCAGCCGGGCTGCTGCCTCTCTGGGCCAGCCAGCCGGGCTGCTGCCTCTCTGGGCCAGCCAGCCGGGCTGCTGCCTCTCTGGGTCAGCCAGCCGGGCTGCTGCCTCTCTGGGCCAGCCAGCCGGACTGAGTGACTATTATGCCTCGTCTCCGTGTGTAGGTACTGTGTAGCTCGGCTGTCTGTCGTTCTCCTTTGACCAGCTGCCGGCGGCGGGACAGGTGTCGTCTCCTCGCGCCACTGTAAACTGTCAGTCACTGACCTACTCCCGGTCTGAATGACCGCTGACGGACCGCTGACGGACCGCTGACTGACCGCTGACTGAACGCTGACGGACCGCTGACGGACCACTGACTGACTACTCTGACCGCTGTCTGACCGCTGTCTGACTGCTATCTGACTGCTATCTGACCGTTATCTGACCGGTGTCTGACCGGTGTCTGACTGCTGTCTGACTGCTATCTGATCTGACCGTTATCTGACCGGTGTCTGACCGGTGTCTGACCGCTGTCTGACTGCTATCTGACTGCTATCTGACTGCTATCTGACTGCTATCTGACTGCTATCTGACCGGTGTCTGACCGGTGTCTGACCGGTGTCTGACCGCTGTCTGACCGCTGACTGACTGGTTCTTAGGTCAGGCTGATTGGTCACGTGGTGTGTTTTTACGTCACCCAGCTAATTGAGACGCATCACCAATCGAAATATAGCTGAAACCACCTGCTCTCTGCCGGCATTTGCCCCACTTTCTCAGCCACGAAAACCTCCATAGTACGTGTTTTTGATTATATATCATGCTTTTATATTTTGCACATATCGACTTGTATTGTACAGTGAAACACCAAACTAAGTAGGTATATAAGAGTGAGATTGACCTGCTGCTAATGCTGGTGACAAAATGTGATTGCATACACCTCAGCAAGCAGCCGTTTCTTGAGATGGATTTCATTCTGTAGTCTCTACCCGCGGCCCGAAAACATAGTTACCTGTCTGTAAGCATAGTTACCTGTCTGTAAGCAGCCTGGATTTATCAGCGCAATACATAACGTAATGGATGCATTGCGTTTCACGCAGCCACAGATAACATGATACCTGGGCCCAATCTTACCAAATGCCGTGAATGGCACAAGTACGGCATGCCGTAAATGGAGTGCTCAGAATGCCGCACTTATTTAACCACGGTGTTTGGTTCGGTCTACGTCGTTGTCTAGATAGACTGGTCGGTAGAGCGCTGGGCTGATGGTATAGGATTATCCCCGGTTCGATCCTGAGTCCCGTAGTTTTTGCAGGCCGGTGCATCAATATGCCGTATTTACCCATTCACGGCATTTGGTAAGACTGGACTCTTGATAGGATTGGACCCTGGCTTTGACACTAAATTGTCGGCCTCTTATTGCTAAGCACAGCAGTAAATGGCGGTGCTGGACTCGCATTTGCACGAGCCGAGACATAAAGACCATCAGCTTAACAGCTCCGTTTCAAGTTCAAACTCTGCAATAAAAGGCCAAAAATTGAGTGTCCAATCCAGTTATCATATTATATGTGACGCAGCTGAATCATGTGCGTAAATGGTTCAATTATGATACAAGCAAATGATACAAATGACTCGCAGAAAAATGATACAAACACTTCAATTATAGACTTCCCAATTCAACCAACTGCATACCTATTGCCGTCACGTTGGTTCCAATGAGATCGCGGTTGTCATGGCTGATCATGTTTAAAACTCAAACGACACCCTGTCTAGGATGTCGACTCGTCGGCCTATGGAAATATTATCTCTGCAGCAATCTTACATCTTGCATCTAGCCGAAGCGCTGCATGATGCCGTGATGAAATGTGTTAATGTTATGTGGTCTCAACCAGCAAGCCGCTCTTACTTTATGATATGTTTCTACGGGTCTCGAGTACCAGAACAAGAAATATACTAGAAATTGTAAACATCCGCTTTCGTGAGTTTCAATTTCCTTGCTTTCCTTGCTTTGTCTTTGCCATCAGAGATTCCATATAGACAACCTGAACAAACATTTTAATTCTTACATCATAAGCTTTTTATCTGGATCAATGCTGTGTTTCGACTTCAGTACAGAAGCTCATTGTTCTTGTATTATGACCCAGCTTGAATCGAAGTTAAGATATGTCGGTCCTTTAAGAACGCGTAACACGTCGGTCCTTTAAGAACTCTTATATGGATGCAAAATTAAATTATTTTAAGTGTTTTCCAAAACGTGGATGAAACACGCTGCATCTTACTTCAAATCGCAAGCTTGTTATACAGTGCGTGCGCTCATTGCTTATATAGATGTTTTCCTACCAATCACGACACGATGTAGACAAAGCTACTATAGTGGTCTGAATGTCTTGCTCGGCATTAAGTGACCCCTCTCTTGCGCTGAGTCTCTCGCCTCAGTACCTCATGCTCACCTGTTAACATTGTTTTGTTATTGGAATATGCTATTGAAATCACCACAGCTGGGCACGGAAGGCATTCTATATTTTTAATAATGTCTGAAAAACGTATTAACCCGTTTTTACAACGAAAATTACACTGTAAAGAAGAAGGAACAACATTTTTCCCCTCTGTCATGGTAGTTTCAAAGAAGTTTTGTCTCAGCGACTCAAATAAAGTGGAAGACATTTTCGTTGTCGTGTCACCAGCTTTGTCCCCATGCTGAACAATAATGTGACATTTTTGACCTGTCTTCGTTCAGCAGGACCAACAGGATAAATTAATTTTATCAGCTCATCAAGGAATTCCCCGAGTCAAATTTCGCGTCAGGTCAGCTTATTCTGTCCCAGAGCGAGATCGGTAATGAATGGCTAATCCCCGTCTGTGATAGAAAATGGATGAATGCAACGTAGCTCGTTATGTTCGCCAGATAATTAAGAACCGACTCGTGAACACACGGGAATAAAGAGCAACTGAATTAACTGACAACGCTTCATTGACTTTATAAACCAATTCTTTAAGAAAGCCGCAAAAAATGCGAAAGCTCCCTTACTATGGCGCGAGATATTTGTTATCGTGATACTTGATCCTGGATTGTGAATATTTTTACTTTCCATGCTCCCTTTGCGTGTTTACTGATAATGCTCTTTGCATGTGCATTGAAAGCAACCTCAGGAAAAAACTATATGCTGGAATTTCCTCCGAACAGCTTTAATCTCATTCATCAAATGTCAGCAGGATAGGAGCTTGCCCTGCCCACTAGAGTTCTACCTGGCTGAACTTTTCCTTGGCCTAGCCACAGCACAGCCACATGCCAGCCACAGCCAGCCACAGCCAGCCACAGCCAGCCACAGCCACTCCGGCCATGGCCGTTGGCTATGGCTGTGAGGATTTTTTGTAAATTCAGATGTGTTTATTTTCAGTCGACTGTTGTATGTTATGACAACAAGCCAAGGCTTCCTTTAACCATGATTGTTTTGATAAGATTGATGAAAAATATCCAGGTGGGCTATGCCGCCACAGCCGCGTAGCCATAGCCATGATCGAGAGATATTCCAATCCGGCCCACCCCATTAACCGTTGGGTTCGGCCGTCCATGGGATAGCCGCCCAATGAGACCTCTATTGCCCGCCTTTGCTTGCGTTCACCAACCATGAGTGAAGTAGTACCACTTTCCTTGTCTTGAAACGTGACCGGTAGCATGGTTATGAAACGATGACAAAATATTGCCAAATGAAATAAATAAAAGTGATTGAACTAAAAAGGACTCAAGACAAGACAAGACATTTTGTATTACGGACTCACGTTCCATATCCACACATCACACTTCATCAACTCACACACGGGTCTAGCCTGGCATCCACTGCCTCACGTATAACAAACGCACCCAGTGGATNGACGTAAGGTGCCGTGAATGGGCCAGTAAGAGGCATACCGGACTTGTCTAGAGGGCCGTACTTACCCATTGACGGCGGTTGGTAAGATTGGGCTGTGGTAAGATTGGGCCCCAGACACGGTCCGCCCCGCTCACTGACGTCACCGGACCTTTTAGTGCGACCGCCGTCACCGGCCGCAGGTCATCCCAGTCAAGAGTAAATAGCGAGCGCCAAAGCGACTCAACCCAGGCTACCACTACCGGGATAGGCCTGAAGTCCAGCGCTCTCCCTCTGAGCTACAGCGGCGGACATCATTCGTAAATACACTGAAGCTACGTTTTTAACACCAGCTCAGAATATGAAATACCGCAGTGACAGATGGGCCATATGAATCCCGCATGCTAAACGATTTTCGACCGTTTTGCCCCAGGCATTTGTGCGTGCATACGAATAAGTATCCGTCTATGAAATGATCCTGGCTGTACCAACGGCAACCGAATGTGTGATACGTGACAAGTGCTTCTCCGTGGCCTATCGGCGCATCCGCATACAACCCACTTCTGGGGGCTGGTGCTCGTGGCAGTTGATAGAGAAATTATGATATAACAGAGCGGGTGGACCACCACGAACATTTCCATATCACTCCGTCACTGGGCCAAAATGCTACCTTACCGATTACAGCAGAACTTCCGATTCAAATTGTGCGTTGCTGGTGAGCATGAATCGATGTCATCGCGTTAAAGAGGACGTCCGCAGAGTTATAGAGCGTGTGACTGTGTAGTCGGGTCTTCGTCGGCCAACTCTCTGCCCCCTCCCGCTTTCGGAAACACCAGGCAGCTAGGCTTCCAGTTCATTTCACATTGTAAACAGGCACAAGCTTCCCGTTCAGTCCACAGAAGAAGTACAGATTGCGTAGAAAACCGCAGCATATTAGTTTGCAGCGGCAGGACAACAGCGGAGCCACTCCTCTTCCAACCAGGATATAACCACAAATAGGCACGTTTTGGCTTATTGTCTAATATGTATACATAAATCCTCCAATCCAGCAGTAAAACTGTTACAAGGATTGGCGTGCTGGGGCTATATACACACACACAGACATCCATGACACCCACTGGGCCACTGACGCGCGGGCAGGGGCCGGCCGCTCGGGACGGGCGAGTACCTCCCGCCCCGGCAAGGCACCTCAGTCGGCCACTGATGCGCGGGCAGGGGCCGGCCGCTCGGGACGGGCGAGTACCTCCCGCCCCGGCAAGCCACCTCACTCGGGCGACGCTCCGAAGCTTCTCCGCGCGACACACGCACACGCAGACACACATACACGTCACGCACGCCCCGGCCGATACTCTGCTGGCGCGGGGCGGCTGCGCGCGCTGCCGGCTCTCCGTGGCGGCGCTCCCTTCCATTTACACCGCCGACCGACCGGCATCGGTCACCGCTCGCCGTCACATGACCGCCGCGTCGGTCACCACTCGCCGTCACATGACCCCCGCGTCGGTCACCGCCCGCCGTCACATGACCGCCGCGACGTCACCGCTCGGCGTCACGTGACCGCCGCGTCAATCTTCCATCTTCCATACACTCACGGACGGACGCGGCGCCGCCCGACTGGGTGAGTGCGTAGCCGAGCTGAGGCAGCGCAAAGCCACGCCACACGACACCCAACAATCTCACACGGCCACCGGCGCCGCCGGGGGCGGGGGCGGGGGCGGCGCTCAGAGGTCCACCGGCTCGACGTAGTTGGCGGGCAGCATGCCGCGCTGCCCGGAGCGCTGGCACGTGCCCGTCATCCAGCCGTCGTCGATCGGCTGACACGACACCAGCAGGTCGCCGTCGCGGAACGAAATCTCGTCGTGGTCGGCCGCGTCATAGTCGTACATGGCGCGGTAGCAGCGCTGCAACACGCCAGGGGGTGAGTGTGACGGGGGGGTGAGTGTGACGGGGGAGGGTGAGTGTGACGCGGGGAGGCGAATGTGACGCGGGAGGCGAATGAGGCGCGCGGGGGTAATGTGGCGCGGCGACGACAAAGTTCCGACGTCCGTTCCGAACGCCGGGACGAGCAAAAGATGAGAACGCTATGGTAGCCAGTTCAACTCGAAGGTCTTTGTTAGAATGAAGCAACACAACTCAGTTCTTCGGAAATGACATGGAAAATCACCGTGAATATGAGACAAATGATGAACACTTCATTACGCACATCAATACACACTTTACTTTCAACACATTACACAATGCACAATGTCAATCTATTGCACAACCACTAATTAACGCCTTCAATTGCACAAGTATTAACTGGCGGGCGCACGCCAGCCAGCATGCATCTGAATAAAACGCGGACTATGCACGCAACAAACATGAGTCCATCGCGCTCACTATACTTGCCTTATGTGGAAAACGCAAACACGCGCGGGATTACGAACCTCCAGCTGCACACAATAGTCGGAGCATCTCTCCGTATCACCCAGCTTTACGCATATACCCCCATACAAACCTAAAGCACACTGCGATGATTTGTGGACCCACCCCCGTTGTCACCGAATGTCAACAAGACTTCGTTCCAGCTGCAGCCCCATCTACGACGTCCCTATTCTCTCGTCTGCTGCCGGGTTGTGCCGTGCTTCTTACCCGGCTCGACCCACCAACTCACCCCCGCTGCAGTCCTGTCTTCCGACGTCCCTGATCTCTCGTCTGCTGTCAGGCTGTGCCGTCCGCAGCCGGCTTCTTACCCCGCTCGACAACTCACCCCCGCTGCAGTCCTGTCTCCCGACGTCCCTTTTCTCTCGTCTGCTGTCGGGTTGTGCCGTCCGCAGCCGGCTTCTTACCCGGCTCGACCCACCAACTCACCCCCGCTGCAGTCCTGTCTCCCCGACGTCCCTTTTTCTCTCGTCTGCCTGCCGGGTTGTACCGTGCGTGGCCGGCTTTCTTACCCGGCTCGGACCGACCAACTCCACCCCCGCTGCAGTCCGTGTCTTCCTCGACCGTCCCTTCTTTTCCTCGTCTTGCTGCCGGTTGTGCCCTCCGCAGCCGGCTTCTTACCCGGCTCCGACCCACCAACTCACCCCCGCTGGCGGTCCTGTCTCCCGACGTCCCTTTTCTCTCGTCTGCTGTCAGGCCTGTGCGTGCGGGCCGGCTTCTTACCCGGCTCGACCCGAACCCAAGCTCACCCCCGCTGCGGTCCCTGTCTCCGACGTCCCTGTCTTCTTCTCGCCTCTGCTGTCAGGCTGTTGCCGTGCGTGGCCGGCTTCACCCGGCTCGACCACACTCACCCCCGCTGCGGCCGGTCTGCGGCGCCCGGCTGCTGCTGCTGCTGCTGCTGCTGCTGCTGCTGCTGGGATGTGCTGCGCCTGAGGTTGATGGGCGGCTGCGGCTTGCTGCGCGCTGAGCTGAGTGGTAGTGCGGCTGCTGCTGTGCCCTGCGGCTGGTTGGTGCTTGGCTGTTGCGGAGCGGCTGCTGCGGGCTGCTAGGTGGTGTTTGCATGCGGTGGCTGCTGCTTGCGCCTCCACCGATAAGTCTGAGTATTGACCAGGAAAGCGGTCAGCGGGGTTAGAGAGCACGCACACTCAAGGCATCACCAACGGACGGCGCGCTCATCAGTATCGCCAAGCTGGAATTCAAACAAAACAGACCCGTAGGTTTTTGACGCTTAAGAGGAAACGATACTGGCTTCCCACTCACGAGTAAATTCATTCGATTTCACTTTGCTTTTATTCACATACTTCATTAAGACACAAGTAAATTGTGGTACTACTGATTGTTATTTACGAGCGTCATATAATGGACCGCTCATTTGAGCGTTGCAGCACTGGAAGTGCAGAATTCCCCAAAACGAACGCAAGCTGATACCAAAGATGAAATTTGACTCTTATAATCATTTTGATCTCGAAAAGGTGATACAAAAACTACAGGTCAATATCCTTGTTAAAATCATGTCGGCATTTAGGTAAGTAAAACAGCACACATAACGAATCACAAACACATGGATCCAACACATCAAAAATACATGGTATTCAACTCAAAGGAGCGGCATGTTACCGATGACGAGTAAGCGTTCATGCTGACGGCAGTGGCGACTCCGCCAACTAACCTTCCACACAGTCCAGAGCTAGCCTCACCTGCTGAGAGCGATAGCCTCCTTTGTCGGGCCGGTACCCATACTGCTGCTGCTGCTGCTGCTGCGGGGGCGGCTGCTGCTGCTGCTGCTGTTGATATCCGCCGTACTGCTGCTGGGGCTGCTGCTGAGGCTGCTGCTGGTGATACTGCGGCTGCTGCGGCGGCTGCTGTGGCTGCTGCGGCTGCTGGTAGCCGCCGTACTGCTGCTGCTGCGGCGGCGGCTGGTAGTGCTGTTTCGGGGGCTGCTGCTGCTGCGGCTGCTGCTGCGGCTGCTGCTGCTGCGGCTGCTGCTGCGGCTGGCCGTAGCGCGCCACCGGAGCCGCCGAGCCGTACTGTTCGTTGGCCGGGTCGTAATCGCGGATTGAGCCCACCTTCTGGGTCGGCACAGCGTTCACTGAGACAGAGCGGCGAGGCATGGTCAGAGCAGGGTAAAACACAGTCAGGCAGTCAGGAGACTGGGACAGGCAGTTTAGGAGGACTGGACAGGCAGGCGGACTGGAAACGCAGTAGGAGCTGGGACAGACAGGGACTGGAGTGGAGTCTGGACAGACAGGACTGAAAACAGACAGGTGACTGGGACAGACAGGTTGACTGGAAACAGAAGGGACCTGGGACAATTACAGACAGGGTGGACGTGGGACGACAGGGGACTGGGACCAGACAGGTGGACTGGGACAGACAGGTGACGGAACAGACAGTGACTGGACAGACAGGTGACTGGAACAGACAGGGGACTGGCAACAGACAGGGGACTGGAAACAGACTGGGACTGGAACATACAGAGGAACTGGAAAACAGACGGACTGAACAGACAGGGGACTGGAACAGAAAAGGTGACTGGAACCAGACAGGAACCTGGACAACAGACAGTGACTGGGACAACCGGGACTGGAACAGACAGGACTGGACAGACAGGGGACTGGACAGACAGGTGACTGTAACAAGACATGGACTGGGACAATACATGGGACCTGGAAGTGGGACAGACATGGACGGGACAGGACAGAAGGGACTGGGACCAAGACAGGGACTGGGACAAACACCGCGGGACTGTCTTCGAGACAGACAGGTGACTGAACCAGACAGGGGCACTGGACAGACAGGGACGGGAGTGGGAAACAGGGAACTGGGACAGACAGGACTGGGACAGACAGGTGACATGAAAACAGACAGTGACTGGAACAGACAGGGATGGACAGACAGGGACTGAACACAGACAGCGACTGGGAACAGACAGGGGACTGGACAGACAGGGACCTGGACAGACAGGTGACAGGAGCGACATGTGACGGAACAGACCAGGGACTGAACAGACAGGGATGGAAAGACAGGTGACTGGAACAGACAGGGACCTGGGACAGACAGGGACTGGGAGTTGGGACAGACAGGGAACTGGGACAGACAGGGAACTGGGACAGACAGGTGACTGGGACAGACAGGTGACTGGGACAGACAGACGACTGGAACAGACAGGGACTGGAACAGACAGGGACTGGAACAGACAGGTGACTGGAACAGACAGGGACTGGAACAGACAGGGACTGGAACAGACAGGGGACTGGAACAGACAGGGACTGGAACAGACAGGGGACTGGAACAGACAGGTGACTGGAACAGATTACAGACAGGGGACTGGAACAGACGGTGAAGTCAGGGAATCAGGACAGAGCGAGACAGGCAGAGCATTAAAGGAAAAAGGCGATGAATTTATCAACATCAAACTTATTCATTCCTTATAATTAATATTAAAAGAGCGCATAGACATAAGAGACTTGCACCAGGCGCAATGTGAATACAATATGTGATCGCATATGACTGGTGTATAAACAAATATCACACTTAATTTACCATTGCAATTCACATACAACAAAAACACTGATGTACTTCGAAAGTAAGTGCAAACAAATGTCTGAGTCACTTCGAAATAAAAGCGACAATGACACACGAAAGTCTCAATAGAAAGCAAGCCACGCCATTTGCTAAATAAGCAGAAGCTAAATACAATAAATCCGAACGAAATAAGCCGTTATGTTGGGTAAAACGAAGCACAGTCTACCAAGTCTCGTTTGGCAAATAAAATCTCACTGTATCAGTACAAAAAAAATCAGCCAATCTCACAGTATAAGTACACAAATCGACAGAATCAATACTGGCCAAAACTAAACCAAACTGGCCCGGTTTACGCTGTGGCCGTCCGGTTTCCACCCCGTGGCGTGGCACGGCCGCGCGGCGTGCGCACTTGGGCGCAGTTAGTGTGGTTAGTGTTACAGCGGCGTTAGAGCGGCTACTATAGTGGACGCTGCTCCGGTCAGTGGCGCCCCCCCCCCAACACATCACTAAGACCCCCCCCCCCACACACACCACACAGGACCCCCCCCCCCCACACACACACACACACGCTCAGGGCGGGTCCCGACACCGCCGGAAGATCTCATTCCGTGGGCTCTTGTCCGTAGTCAGTCACACCCCAGATGGAGGAGTTCAGTCACACGCTGTGAGTGATGAAACGCACACGCCACACAACCACACGCGGGGCCGGGCGGGCGGGCGCCGGAGTGCGCGTGCGCGCTGCCCCGGCGCCGTCTCTTGACGAACCTGTCGGGCCTGACCAGATCGGGCAGATCAGGTCTCCACCGGCCGGGCAGACTGCAACCAACGCTCAGCCGGTCAGCCGAGAGTGCCGACCGACCACGACACGCTACTCAGCGCGGTCAGTCAAGCACAGCTCAGCTCAGCTCAGCTCAGCTCAGCCAGCTCAGCCAGCACAGCTCAGCTCAGCTCAGCACAGCTCAGCTCAGCTCAGCACCACAGCTCAGCTCAGCTCACTCAGCGCCGGCTCAGCTCAGCTCAGCTCAACTCAGCTCAACTTCATCTAACTCAGCTTCAGCTCAAACTCAGCCTCAACTCAGCTCAGCTCAAGCTGGCTGTCTGTCCCATACGGGCTAACTGGGACCACCGGCACGGTCGGACGGAGGGGGACTGGTGGGGATGGCAGCGGGTCATTTAGGTCGTCGATTAGCCACGCTTATCGTGTTAAGACAATCAGCAGCAGCGCTACTGTTGGTGAATGTCCGGTTAGTTAGCGGTACAGTTCCTATTCACAGACCAGACTCCGGGTGGCTAAACTTTAGCTGATGCTTGCACAGCTGAGTTTAAGGCAGTGGCTCGGGAGCTTCATGGCCCACAGCTGCTGCAGCTAGTCCACCACGGTATAGCCAACGAAAGCGGCCGGATGAGAAGTACAATGATAGGGACGAGAGAGGCAGAGGGTGTGGCTCGGGCAGGTCTAGTCACAGTACCGTTACCTGTCTGCGGCGCGCCCCGGTACTCCCGGGCTCAACTCCAGACGGCCAGCTCACCCGTCTCACCTTACCCGACTCACCCGACTCACCCGTCTCACCTGTCTCACCTCACCCGACTCACCCGTCTCACCTCACCCGACTCACCCGACTCACCCGTCTCACCCGTCTCACCCGTCTCACCCGTCTCACCCGTCTCACCTCCAACTTACCTCACCACTCCACCCGCACAAGTCCGCACAGCCGCAGCGTGCGACTACCGCGTGTGTGCGGCGTGTGACGCGCCGAGCCGCCCTCGACCCGAGTCGGCTGCCCACAGCCAGCCGCCACTTCTTCATGACACGGTGCCAGCCGGCAGCCGGTGTGGCCATGTGTGTGGATGTGCGCGTGGTGTGCGCGTGTCCGTCTACTGTGCCCTGTCGTGTCCTATCGCGTTGTGCAGCCGTGCTGTGTTGTACCGTGCGGCCGCGCTGACCCGCATACCGTACCTGCGCCGTGCTCCGCGGTATAGATCACGGTGGACGCCTGATAGATCACGGTGGACGCCTGAGCGGCCGCGCTGACCCGCATAGCGTACCTGCGCCGTGCTCAGAGGTATAGATCACGGTGGACGCCTGAGCGGTGCGCGCAGAGTGTGGCGAGGCGCCGAGCCCGCCGCCGCCGCCGCCGCTGCCGTAGTTGTTGTTGCCGAGCCGCGCCAGCTGCGGGTTGGCGGGGGCGGGGGCGGCGGCGGCGGCGGCGGCAGGGCGCTCCTGGCGCGGCGCCGCCTGAGAGCTGGCCGACGGGAGTGCGACTGAAGAAGACACGGGGCGGCGCGCCACGGCTCCGTCAGCCCACACACACGCACACAAACACGCCGGCCCAGGCGATGGGAGCGGCGACAGCACGCACACAACACACACACACACACAAGCTATAGTTCCGAGGAAAGCAAGGCAGGGGCGCGACAGGTGGCGCCCTCACAGCGGCGGCAGCGAAAACAGCTCTACGAAAACCGGTTACCAGCGCTAGTTTTAGTTTTAGTTCTCTAGCTCTCTTGTTAGATTTACAAGATGGTGTTAAATCCCGATCAGAGTCTCGTGAATGATCGGTCAAGCAAAGTAAGCACTGCACACTGTAATAAACAACGTTTATGACGGGAAGGAAGGAAGCGCATAGGAAGGAGCGGAATACACGCACACAATGAGGAGAGAGGAAACTCAGATGACAAAGCAGACGGGAACATTCGAAATAAAGCTTCACTACAGTCCTAAAGCCAAACCACACCACAGTGCAGCCATCTCTAAGAGAAACTCGCTCTATGCATTCAAATAAAGAGGGTGCATTCTAGCACTAACAGATGGGCAGAGGTAGCCCATCCACCAAAGCTCATGCTATATACCAACCAGCCAAGAGAAGAGCACCCGTCACCGGCCAGTAGCGCGGCCCAGCGGCGCACACAGCTGACATGCGCAGTCTCGACCGTCTACGAAGCTTCTAGGAAGCGTCGTTTGCGGCCAAACCAGCCGGCAGCGACCAGTCGGCGCCGGCCCAATACGCTAGTACAGAGCATTCAGAAGCGGTGGCGGGCGGCAGGCTATATTGGCGTCAGTCCGGCCTGCGGGCGTCACTACCAACACCGGCGACACACACGCTACAACAGGGCAGCGGCCGCCGCGGCCCGTCAGCTTTACCTCTCTGCCTCTCACGCGCCGCACGCGTGTGCCGCTAGAACAGAGCGGAGCCTCAGGAACGTGGCACGCACCGCGGCCGACAGCCAGCGGCTACACGTCAGGAACACGACTCCCACCCCGTCCACCCCCACCCCCTCCCCCTCCCCAGAGTCCCCGGTATCACAGTGCAGTCGAGGTCACCAGACGGCACATCTACACATCTCTCTCGACAGGTCGCCACCAGCCTCCCTCGACAGGCCACCACCGGCTCTCTCGACAGGCCACCACCGACTCTATCGACAGGTCACCACCAGGTCTCTCTCGACAGGTCACCACCGACTGTCGAGACACATGCACCCCGACCGGCCGGACACGTCGCTCGGATCCACAGCCTTCACCCCTGCGGAACGTGCCACGCGCCGCAGCAGCAGATTTGGGCGTAAGGGCGCTGCAACTCCTCAGGTTATGTGCCCGCGCAACAGCAGAGACAATCACATGGTACAGCGCTGCCCCATCCAAGATAGCGAAACATTACCCCAGAAAGAGATGCACAAAAGGGCGGCAGAATGGTCAGCAAAAGCGTGGTACACCGTCTCAGCAGAAACAGCCACCACCAGAGTCACAGAGACTGGCGAGCGAAATATGCGAAGTCGCAGGCGAGGCGAGCAATAGACAATAGCCAGCCAGGGCCGGTGGCGCGAAACGGCGCGCTGTGGGCGGATATAATCTCCCGCGACTGAGCCTGGCCGAGCCGAGCCGAGCCGAGCCGAGCGAGCCAGTCAACGAGCCGGGCGGCGGAGGGCGCGGCGGTGCTGGAGACGGGACGCACAGGTCTGCCCCCAGGGTCCCCCCTCAGTCCGGCTCCGTCAAATCCTCCCCCTCCCCACTCCACGCCTCCTCCATCATCAAAAGCTGAAGATGACGTGATTCCGCCGCGACCCGAACACTGCCAGCAGCAGCGGCAGCAGCTGCTCGCCATCCGGACTGCCGGCCGTCGCCGCCAGCATCTCATCGAAGCAGGCTCCGCACTGATGCGGGTCCCGCCAGCTGCGGGTAGTCATACACGGCTTTCAGCTGGTCCTCGGGATCGTCCTCCTCCAGGTCCTCCGCCTCGTCCTCCGTGTCCTCCTCCTCCGTGTCCTCCTGTTCCTCCTCCTCCTCCAGGTAAGTGCCGATGCCGTACTTGCTCTGCATGCGTCGCAGCAGGCGCTCCTTCAGCACGGCGCGCTGCTGCGACTCGGAGGTGGCGTCGTCTTCGCCGGGCCGCGGCACGCCACGCTCCAGTTGTCCCACGTCGTCGAGCACCGCGTCGCTGTGCGTTCGCGTGAACTTCTTACGCCGCGCGGCGGCGGCGGTCGAGCCGTTGGCTCCCGGCCGTACACCGTTCTTCCCGCCTCCCTTCCGTCCCTTTCCTCCCGGACCCTTCCCGTCCCCGTCTCCAACATCAGCCCTGGACGGCAGTTTGTTTCCCCGACGCCGTAGAACGCCGCCGTTGTGATCCCCCAGTTCCGGAGGCAGCTGAAGTCTACCAGGCCCCACCCTCTCACCGCCGCCCTGCCCCTCCCCACCCTGCCCCCGCTCTGCGTCCACAGTGGTCAGCCGCACCAGCTCGACCCGCTCCAGCTGGTGCCGGCCGCCGTCCTCCCTCTCCAGCCTCATATCCGTCACGCTGATGCTCTCGCTGATCATGGCGCCGCCCTCGCCGTACGTGAGCAGGCTGCTGAGCTCGCGGCGATCGAGCGCGGCACCGCCGGCGCGGCTCGCCTCCCGCAGCATCACCTGACGCTGGGTGACGCCGTCCAGGTCCTGAATCAGGTGGCGCCGGTAGCGGAGCCGGCCCGGCTCGGCGCTCTCCTCTGTACAGTCCTGGATGGTGAGTCGCCGGCGCGGCGCCGCCGGCCGCCGGCGCCGCTGCTGCGCCTGGATCCGCTGCCACGTGTCGTGGACGCGCGCCACGTTGCAGCGGCTCGACTTCCACTCGTCCAGGGACATGGTCTCGAGTCGGGAGGCTACGTTCTCGGCCAGCTCGCCGACCAGACTGCCCTTGGCCAGGCCGAGCGTCCAGCGCTTCAGGCCGTCCTCGCGCCGCTGCTTCAGCCGCCGCCGCCGCCCGCCCGCCCCCGCCGCATCCGTCCCCGTCCCCGCCGCACCCGTCCCCGTCCCCGTCCCCGGCTCCGGCTCTGGCTCGGGCTCGAGTTCGGATTTCGCCGCCGCGCGTTTGCGTTTCGCCCGCTCAGCCATGGCGAGTATCTCGTCCTGGCCTCGCGTCAGGTAAGCGTTGAGCGTGTTAAACTTGTGCGCCAGCCTGCTGTTGTGCGAAAAGCGATATCTACCTGGGTCGCCATTCTCGCCCGTCAGGTGTCGCCGCTGGTCCATGTCGGCCTTCTTCTCTGACTCGCCATGGTAGGCCGCGTTACTGCCGGGCACAGGTCACGGGGTCAAGGTTAAACACGCACAGAAACAGGCTAAACACGCACAGAAACAGAGCGATTCAGTACCCCGTGGAAGGCCGTAATACTGCCGGCACAGGTCGGGTCCAGGTTAAAACACGCACAGAACAGGCTAAACAGACAGAAACAGAGGATTCAAGCCCCGTGGAAGGCCCCGTTAATTACTGCCGGGCACAGGTCACGGGGTAAGGTTAACACGCACAGAAACAGGGCTAAAACACGCACAGAAAACAGCAGCGATTCAGTACCCGTGGAAAGGCGTATACGCCGGGGCACAGGTCACGGGGTTCAGGTTAACACCACAGAAACAGAGCGAATCAGTACCCGTGGAAGGCCCTATGGTTAGCGCGGCGCACAAGGTCAACAGGGTCTATGTTTAAACACGCCACAGAAACAGAAGAGGCTTCAGTTACCCCCGTGTGTAGGCCGTCAATACTGGCCAGGGCACAGGTCACAGGGTCAAGGTTAAACACGCACAGAAACAGAGCGATTCAGTACCCCGTGGTAAGGCCCGTAATACCTGCCGGGCACAGGTCAACGGGGTCCTAGGTTAAACACGCACAGAAACAGAGCGGTTCAGTACACGCACAAAAACAGAGCGATTCAGCACCCTGTGGAAGGCCGTAATACTGCCGGGCACAGGTCAAGGTCACGCGTCACAGCCATACAGTTAGCAGCCATCACATCCGGCTGAAATACGCGACGGACTATCTAATATATATAATAAGATATATCTAATCCAGCATACCAGGTGCAGGTGTCTGTCTGTCAGGCAGGCGATTCGATGCACAACACCCATCATAACTCGCACTCTAGCCACTGACACATACACGCGGCAGAGCGAATGACCAATGTGGGTGTGGCCCGCAGCGCGGCTTGCCGAGCGGGTGCGTAGGTAACCAGACCACACAGTGAATGTGATATGAGTTAACGAGGCCGGCGCAGGCACCGCTGCCAAACTGCACATCACCGAAGAACAGACTGGAATGGGGTCACACAAATGTTGACGATGGCGTCGATTAAATCGACGCTGAGAAGATAATATCAGCAGCGAAAGCTAAGCAAATGCTACCCGATCCGGTTGAACATGGCCAGCGAAACATCAGTTATATCTACTCGAACTGGCATCAGCCCAAAGCTGTCGCATACATCGTTACACTTCAATTAAGCAATGCTAAATACAACTGCCAAATAGACCAGCAGCCGCCTGTGCGCTGCGTGGTATATAAAGCAGACGGTCACACCCCACCCACCAACCTAACAGTCCGGATCCAACCAGCGTTACCTGATGAGCTTGGAGTTCTGTTTGATGCGTAGCGTCTCGGGATCATCTGCCACTGTAGTGAACTTGCCCTTTGCCGCCTCGAACTCGGCATGGTACTTGACCTGGGGACAACATAGGGCGTGTCAGAAAACCGTATCTTCAGTTTTCATTGAGATAAAACCACCACTCGACGCTAGTTATGACACACACGCACCGATATGGGTGTAACCTTGTGAAGGCGGCGAGAGCAAAATGTCACATGGAGGCGGAGGGTCCACAACGGGAAAAATGTCCTTGTTAATGTCAAAAAGCCTTAAAAATTCGATACAAAATATGCACAAAATAGTAGAGCAAAGGTTTCACCAAATAAACAGGAAATCCCACCCATGCACAAACACACAAACATCACAAGCCCAGACACCTTGAGTGAGCAATGAGCAATGAGCATCCCTTCCTTGAGGCCCCAGCCCAACTCGGCGAACTCGCTCCACCCGGCGCTCCGCACAGCGCAGCGGCCGTGCCCATTGGTATGCACCAAATACGGTGCCGGCGCGGCTCGTTTGCGAATCAAATGAGAGGCGGCGGGTCGGCGCCCAGCTCGGACACGACACGCTCGGTCGCCCGCTGCACGCGCCCGTCAGCGGATGTGCCGCCCGCCGCGGGTTCACAATAGCACCGTGACGGCCAGCGGACGAGATTCTCACAGCCTCACAGGCGTCACTCGTGCGAACGGAGATAGGCAGAGAGACAGAGGGTTGGCAGAGTTCGGTCTGTTTTCATATGCGCGGCGGATGGCGAGGTTAGTGATTCATCCCTCTGGAGAATCACTACAGTCACTAGAGAAGTGTGTGCGCAGAAGCATATTCTTTGCCCAGTGTTGCACCCGCAAATATAAGACGCCGCTTGCCACAAAGCTCGCGATAACTTAGCTTCCGAGTGTGGTGCAACGCGGCAATACGGCGAGCGGTCAGGTGTTAGGTCCCCTATTGCGATCATCTATCCTCCAGCATTGGCCACTTCAGGCCAGCCTAGCGCGTCTCCTGACTACGTTCAGTTTCGCGCACCCAGCACTTGCAGCCCAGCTGCCCACATAACCCCATGCTGCCGGAGACCACAGCGCCGAGGCGACATCCGCCCCCCCTTCCCCCCATCCACCCCTCCCTCCCATGTAAACCGACACCTAACGGGTCAACTCCAGCCCCCAACACACCACACCAGACACCTCCACAGACCCATTAAACACTCCACCAGCTCACCAGCCCAGTCACGGCCTGGCAACCACCCGGACAGCTCAGCGATTCCGGAGCGCCGGCTTCCGCAGCCGATTTTAGCCCGGCTGCCAAACCGCCGCAGCGCGCGGCTCCTCGCCGAAAACGGCCCGCGGCTGACAGCGACCGGAATCACTCGGCCGGTTACCACCCAGACTCAAAATACCGCAGAATGTTACCTTTTCACACCCGCAGAATGTTACCTTTTCACACATACACTCGCTGATATCGCCGGCTCATGCCTAAACACAATCCGCAGTGACCATGGCCGCCGGCGTGGCCGGCGTGGGCGCGCGCCCTGTGGTCACGCACCGCTCTGACAGTCTGACTCACGGACAACAATGCTGCTGCTGGAGCTGCAGCTGCAGCTGCTGCTGATGCAGCGGCAGCAGCGGCGCGCAGCCGGACAGGAAGCCGGTGCTGCCAGTGTCCAGCCAGCGCCCCCGCTAGGGAGGACCGGGGTGAGCGGCGTGTCACCACGTCACGTCATGACACAGCAGGACGCCAAGTGACGCCGTGCGACTGACGTGATGTAATTTGCGGTGGCGCTGCGCCCGTCAGCATCCGCAGGCTATCCGTCGGTCGCTCGTCCTGCGCCGCTGCACCACGGGAACTAACGCGCCACACGGTCCGGCGTCGACCGCCTTCCGACACGACGCTGCCAACCCGTCGTTAGTCGTGACCTCAACCTCATGACCCGACGTGACCGGACACGACTTGACCCGGGTGACCCGGCGTGACCTTTCTGCAGTGATGACCGCGTCGGGTGAAGGCACACCTCGCCGCCAGCCAGCCAGCCCGCTCGACAGCGCAGAGAGCGAGAGTGGGAGTGAGAGTGGCGTCCCTGCGGCCATATACGGCGTCGTCTGCGGCGGCGGCGCCGGCCGGCCAGTCGGCATGGGGCAGCGGACGGGGCAAGGAAGGAGGGCGGGTCGGCCACGCCGCCGGCCGGGCCCGTGCCAACACACCGGCCGGCCGCTAAAATATCCGCCCACCGCCCACCACCTAACCCGTGCAGGGCGGGGGCGGGGCGGGGGCGGCGGTGACTCACAGCCGTCGAGATTGGACGGCGCTGTTCTTCCGGGACTCGTCAGCCAGCTGGTCCCTCACGGAGCGGAGCGGAGAGCAGGCCGCCGCCGCCGCCTGGCACAGCGCGGCCACTTTCTCTTTCAGCGAGGTGCGGCGCGTGCCAGCAGCAGCGACTGGAGCCGAACGCCGCGGCCCCAGTCCAGCGGAGGCTGGAGCTGAACGGCGGCAGGGCTGGCACCGACATCGCACGGGCTGCTGAATACAGACAAGCCGGCCGGCCGGCCGGCCGGCCAGCCGCTGCAGCCTGAGGGGTATCGGTGCGACATCGCACGGGCTGCTGAATACAGACAAACCAGCCGGCCGGCCGGCCAGCCGCTGCAGCCTGAGGGGGGTATCGGTACGGGTTACAGAATACAGACAAGACAGCTGGCCGGCCGGCCAGGCCCCGTCCGCAAGCCTGAACAGACGACCGGTGGGCCGGAGACTGCGGTGTCATGATCACTCGCATCGGGTTGGCTGAGATGCCCGATCAACGCTCTGTGTCAGCTGAAGCTCGGAGTCTGTCCGCTTAGATTGCAGCCTAAACCTGCTTCCATAATGGCACCAACGCCAACGACGGGCACTGTATCACCTGAGCGACATCCGGCTTAACCGGACGCAGCTCTGGGTCCGGATGAAGAAAAGAACAGATGATTCATCCCGTCCTTTTTAGCTGCCCACTATCTCGCCAGTTCTCCCTGCGGCTGAGTAACCGTGAGGTGGCACTCCCGTCTGCCAGTGACGTGTCAATCGGCGGGCGGAAACTCGACCACGCCGACTGCGGATCCTCCTCAACCCACGCCACTTACACGGCAGCAGGGCTCCTGTCGACCACACGAGTGGCGGTGTGGGGACCTGTGACGGTGCGACTGCCGTCACTTATCGTCGGAGAGCACAGGAGTCATGTCCTGCCGAATCACCCGGCGCCTCCAACAACCGATCACCGCCGCCGCCGCCGCCACCACCGAACATGGTCCGGCAGCCCGGCCGACATCCTCCTCTCTGACCGCCGCCGGCCCCGTCCCAGTTACATCCGCCCCCAGCTGCGGCGGCGGCGGTGGCAGCGGTGCTGACCCGGCCGGAATCCGACAGATTCAAACCGATCCGGAATGTCAGCTGGCGTCGGTGTCGAGTTCACAGGCCGTCCTGGCCAGTAGCGGCCCATCGCGCCAGCCCGGCACACGCCCGCCGCCCCGCCAAACTGGTCAGCAGCGGGCCGCGCTGCCTTTCCGAGCCCCATTTTCCCGGTAATCTACACCACGGATCGGCGAGCCAGCGGGTGCAGCCACCAGAAGAATGGCGCTGATGATTGTTTATATGCAGTGGCGTCGCAACCAAGGCAATATGGCGGCACCCATAACCGGGAGGGCGGTCCAAGCGACGGAAGGGTTTCGCATAGCTTATTACGACGCGAGTAATCGGAGGAGGAAAAATCAGCTGAGCAGGAGCGGGCTGAGCGTATACTGTGTACACGGTACTGTTACTCAGCACTGTATATACAGAGGGGAACGTCAAATATGTGCAGGGTGCACGTCGCACGAGTCCATGTTTACATTTAACGAGCCACTAACGACAGGACAGCCAGCCACTTGGTTCCGACTGCAGACATAGGGCTGTGACCGCTAAGCTTGACCTGGTCGACAACACTGCGTTGCAGTGATATCACCGCCCACGTGACTATCCACCTCGCTGGCAGGCTGAAGTCTTCATCCAGACGGTAAACAAAACACGGATCACATCTGCATATCGGTAGTAATCACATACCATAGACTCATCTGGGCAGAAATCACCAACAACATGTCCATCTGGGTAGGAGCCACAGACAACAGATCCATCTGGGTAGTAACCAAGGACCACAGATCCCTTGGGTACCTATCACACAGCTCTGACTGGACAGTATCTACGGGCCACATATTCATCTCGGTAGTAAGCAGGGACTACAGATCCCTCTGGGGAGTAACCACTAACCAGTAACCACATACCTCAAATCCCTCTGGACAGCAACTACGACCTCAGATCCCCTCTGGGTGGTAGCCAGTAGCCACGGATCATAGATCCATTTCGAAGTCACCTCTGAACACATATCCGTCTGGGTAGCTACCTCGAAACACACCATACAATGAACAAACATAAACCCAACTGTCCAGCAAGCACATGCCACAGCTCTGGCTACAAAATGAACCATTTCTGTCGAATTGAGTCTGAACCACCGACCATCCGCGGCCCCAAAGACACTCGGCGCAACCGGCTAGACAGCTGTATTCAACGCTTACTCGCGCGATCGGTCAATGTCATAACAATGTGCTCGGATCCGAACGGATCCTGGTATCTGATCTGTGATTTGGATCTCGGATCCACTGAAATCTAATCCACCTTCACCAATTGTTTAATGAATCGTCGAATGGAGATCATATATCCATTTTCAACATGGTCGACGGACCCGCCGGGATCCGAGACGGCACGACCATTTTAACACTTGGGATTCTCAAGACTCGCCATTATACAGAAATGTATTTTTCGAAATATCATATTTTAAGTAGTTGTCAGTACTTTCAGTTTCGTTCTACAATTAGATGAAACCGAGCATAGGCGTATGCCTTAAGTTATATTGTGCTCAGAAATATATATAACTTTCTGTGACCCGTACATAAACTGTGACTGTTTGTATTTACCTTATCAGATCCTGTCGTTATCGACATCCGTTTAGGATAGGATCCCTTTGCATTGCTTATTTCATGCGGATCATGTGAAGATCCCAAAAATCCGAGATTGGTAAATTAATCTAGAGATCCACTTGGATCCAAGATCCACTTGTTGTATTTTGCGTGGGATCCCAGTGGGGATCAGGAATCCACCTTGCGTTTGTTCGAGACCCTTGGGATCGTTTAGATCCTACTCTCAGATCCCCTGCACATACTCATGCTACCGCCGGACACTTTTGGACCAGCGCCAGGAGTGGCTCCCACCCATCGCGATCGGTTGGACAATGCCCACTCTCACCCTGCGCCGGCACTGGAGGGTCACCGGACCGAGGCCATGACGTCACCGAACCGAGCCGTGACGTCACTGCACCACCGCGCGGCCGCGTCTGCGGCAAGGACGTCGGAGAGTTTCGGCCGGCCGCGCAAGGCCACAGAGCCACCCGCCGCCCGCTGCCGCTCCGAGCCACGGCATCCAGCAGCCAAACAACGGCCCGCCGGCACCGGCGTCCGGAACGCGGCGACAAGTGAAACCCGGCGGCGCGCCGGGGAGAATGTCACTGCTCGTGGCTGTACCGTGCTGGGGCCGAGTTTCTCTGGCGGCCGACACCGGGTGGCGTCACACCGACACCGACTGACGGCCGGAGCTGATCCAGATACGGGCAGAGTGGCGTCATCGCCGCCGGCTGGCCCGTGCCCCGACCCGTACCGGCGGGGAGAACAGGAGAGCCGAGAGCGCCGGGCAGCAATGAGAGCGGAGAGCCGAGAGCGCCGGGCAGCAAGGAGAGCGGAGAGGCGACAGCAGTGTGTCAGTTGTGTCAGGCGGCGCGGCGCCGTCTGTTCCGGGTTCACGGCCGGCGCGCCGCGGTCGCTCCGCTGCGGTCTGCCAGACAGCCGGCACGCCATTGACAGTCCAATGTCTGCCTCGGTGACAGTCCACCGTCTTGCCTCCGGTGACAGCCACCGGTCTCTCGGTGGACAGTCCACCGTCTGCCTCGGGTGACATTTTCCCACCGTCTTGCCTCGGTGACAGGTCCACCGTTCTGCCTCTGTGACTCAGTTCCCTTCCACCGTCTGCCTCGGGGCTGAACAGTCCACCCGCTTTGCGCTCGGTGACAGTCCCACGTCTCTCCTCCGGGTGACAGCATCCACCGTCTGCCTCAGGTGACAGTCCACCGTCTGCCTCAGGTTTTGACAGCCCCACCGTCTGCCTCGGTGACAGTCCAACCGTCTGCCTCGGTGACAGTCCACCGTCTGCCTCGGTGACAGTCCACCGTCTGCCTCGGTGACAGACCACCGTCTGCCTCGGTGACAGTCCACCGTCTGCCTCGGTGACAGTCCACCGCTGCCTCTGTCTCGACAGTCCACCGGTTCTGTGCATCGGGTGACAGCTCCACCGTCCTGGATCCCGGTGACAGTCACCGTTCCTACCTCGGTGCAGCCACCCGTCTTCCTCGGTGACAGCCCCACCGGATCTGCACTCGGTCTGACATTTTCCCACCGCCGTAGCCTCGCGTGACGTTCACGTCTGCCTCATGGTGACAGTCCCTCTGCCTCCGGTGACCAGTCCACCGTCTGCCTCCGGTGACAGTCCACCCGCCTGCCTCAGGTGACCCTCCTCTCCTCTCGGTGTGACAGTCCAACCGTCTGCCTCTAGGTGACAGTTCAAGTCTACCTCGGTGACTTCCACGTCTCGCCTCGGTGGACAGTCTCTCACACGTCTGCACTCGGGTGACAGTCCACATGACTTCCTCGTAACGGATGGACAGTCCACCTCGTGGACAGTCCACCTCGGTGACAGTCCACCTCGGTGTGTCACCGGTCCACGCCGTGTGTCGTCACGCAACCCCCGGCAACCCGCCGCGCCTGCGAGCCGAGCCGCGCCACCACTGCCCGTATAAGGAGAATGGAGCGGCGGCGGCGCGGTCGGGCCAACGCGGCGCAGCGCCGCTCCGGCGGAGGCCGCGCCACCCCGGCAGAGGCGCCGGGCGCCGGCGCCGTCAGATAGGCCGCGCGATCCAGGAAAGGGTAGCACAGTCGGGCCCAGCAGTGGCATTACAACTTACAAGGAAGGATCGGTCAGCTTAACGTCTGCGTTGGGATGCGTGTTCAGGTACGCACCAAACGCGGACCAGTCTTCGAAAGGGGAGGTAGCAGAGCTGTCGCCCTGTCCGTACTCAGCACTGACGGTGCGTTAGGTTTATAAACAGTTCGCATGCACCTATGGGGCGTAAGAAGTTCAGGACGGTACGTTAGGTATCGATAGGCATCGCTGACACGTAGCCGCTGGGTAATTCGAAAATAAAAGTGGTTTGTCATCGAGGCATAAAAGAGAAACTGGCAGCGCAGAACTACGGCCCAGCGACTCGCCCCCACCCCCCATTCTGTATCTCGAAAACGCCCGATTGCCATTGATATCTAGACGTGACAAGTCTACCTACCACCGGAACGATAATACCCTAATCACATGACGAGCGCCCCAGCGAACAGGTCAGCTACGGCCTCCAAGAATCTGACAACACAGCATCGCTCTTCTTTTGACCGGCTAAGACATCCCTTCTTTGGGCATGCCACAGAAAATGGGTTAGGATGGGAGGGGTGGGGTGCTATGTATGTTATGGTTCGGTGGAGCGAGGTGATGTCGTGTTATGGTTCGGTGGATCGCAGCAATGCCATACCGCGGCGCAGTGGAATGCAGCGGTGCGATGCCGTGCCCAGCAGAGCTCTGTGAAACACTCCAGGTGTGCCGGTCGGCCGGCCGGGGTTGGGCCCGGTCCGGGAGACCCTGGCATGACCCTGGTATGACCCTGGTATGACCCTGGTAGGGTCTCGGTCCGGGAGTGCCCTGATATGACCCTGGTATGACCCTGGTATGACCCTGATAGGGTCTCGGTTCAGGAGCGCCCTGGTATGACCCTGGTAGGACCTGGTCCCATGTAGGTTTCTCGTCCGGAGCGCCCTGTATACCCTTAGCTGGCCGGGAGTCCCTGGTATGACCTGTATGCCCTTTATCCCTGGTAACCCGGTATGAACCCTTATTACCCTGTTATACCCTGTATGACCCCTGTATGACCCGGTAGACCCTGGAGACCCTGTAGACCCTGTATACCCTGTATACCCTGTATACCCTTAATACCCTGATAGTCTGATCCGGGATGCTGGTGTGACCCTGTGTGACCCTTGGTTGTGACCCTGGTGACCCTGATAGGGTCTCGGTCAGCGCCCTTATGACCCGTAGGCCTCGTCCGGAGTGCCCTGATATGACCCTGGTTGTACCCTGGTGGACCCGTGTACCCTGTATGACCCTGGTTGACCTGGTTGACCCTGTTGACCCTTGGTGTGACCTGTTATACCCTGATAGGAGGTCTCGTCCGACCGCCTGTATGACCCTTAGCCTGGTCCGTATGCCCTCTATGACCCTGGTATACCCTGGTATACCCTGTATGACCCGTACCCTGTATACCCTGATAGGGCTCGATCCGAATCCTGTATGACCCTGATGACCCTGATGACCCTGGTACCTTGTTGTGACCCTGGACCCTGGGACCCGGGTCGTGACCCTGTTACCTGTATACCTGATAGGTCTCTCCGGGACCCTGGTATGACCCTGGGGCCTGGTATGACCCTGGTATGACCCTGGTAGGGTTTCGGTCCGGGAGTGGCCTGGTATGACCCTGGGGCCTGATATGACCCAACATCGGGGCTGGGTGCCGGGGAAGTGAGCGGGGCCAATGGTTTGGCGGCCGATAACGGAGAGAAGAGGCGTGGAAAGGCGCGGCGCTTTCAGTGCATAACAATCAACAGCATACCAACATGGACGACCTATGGCAGTACGCCCCTGATGACCTAAGGGGACAGAGTTTCTCTTCGCCCTGAACCGCAGTTGCACCAAAGACCCAGCATTTCTGCGTATACGTCGACCAGTTCAAAGACACCACTTTCAAATACCCAGACATTACTGAGTCCAACACTACTGCATTCTGAGATACATTACTGAGATTTCAAAGAGCCCAACACTACCGCCCAACGCCATCCATTTTCCAAGTGACTCACATAGCCAGTAGCCACCCCTGTCACCTACGCGCCTACTAGCCCAGATCTGCAGGCCTGCATCATCAGCTGGTGCGATCTGCAGCCACCCCTGTCACCTGCGCGCCTACCAGACCAGACATGCAGCCGCATCATCACTGTGCGATCTCACCACCCCTTCAACCTACCGTCTACACACCCAGAACAGCAGCCTGGCATCATCAGCTGCTCGATCTGCAGCCTACCCTTCACCTTACGCGTCTACCACCAACCTGCACCTGCATCATATCAGCTGTCATCTCACCACCCTGTACCTACGCGTCTACCAGCCCAGGACCAGCATCCTGCATCATCACTGCGTGCGTATTCTGCACCCCCCCTGCACCGCAACGCCTACCCCCCAGACCAGCAGGCCTGCATCATCAGCTGGTGCGATCTGCATACCACACTGGACTGACCGCGGCCCGCCCCTTGGCCGCGGCGGCGGAGGCCGGCAGGTTTTTCCCACTGAAAGCTGCTTGAGCCACGTGCCAAACAAAAGGCGAAACTATGCCATGCCGCACGGCGAGTCTTATTTCATGCTCCGAGACCGATGTCTATGGTTGTGCAGCGTACAATGCACTAAGCAATGAGTTCAGCTAGAAAGCTACAAACAATCGGCCGTTTTTGTCACCGGGTCCACAACCGGAACCGATATATAAACGGTCCTCTGAATGTGTGCATTGTTTACGATGTGAAACGAGTTTCTTCTGTGCCCAGCACCCCCTCCCCCACCCCCCTTCTCCCCACATGCATACAACAAAGTCAGCCGCTATCATTTTAAGTATCCCGCCCCGAGCGTTAAAGACCCACCGCCTACCTCATCACAGCTTGTCTAAATAAGCATCCACGCCTGCGGCTGATGCTTGAACAATGCACCGCTTATGCAACGGCGAGATCCCATAGTAGTCTCACTGGCCATCAAAAGAGACCGCGCCCACACTGACCGTGCCACGACCTGCCTCCGGGTACCTGGCCCATCGTCTCAGAGACGGCGTCTGACCACTGCTGCTCCGGTATAGAGGGAAGCCGTCTGACCACTGCTGCTCCGGTAGAGAGGGAAGCCGTCTGACCACTGCTGCTCCGGTAGAGAGGAAGCCTTCTACCACTGCTGCTCCGTAGGAGGAAGCCGTCTGGACCACTGCGCTCCCGTAGGAGGAATCGTCTACCCACTGCGTTCCGTAGAGAGAAGCCGTCTACCACTGCTGCTCCGGTAGAGAGGGAAGCCGTCTGACCACTGCTGCTCCGGTAGGGAGGGAAGCCGTCTGACCACTCCTGCTCCGGTAGGGAGCCGCTGGAGACTAACGTTACATCAGCGACGACACCGGCCAGCTGGTGGCCCTCCACTCACGTTGCTCTGGATTTTGGTGTTCTCGGCGATCCTGGCCAGCTCCGGCGTCTCAGCCACCGTGGTCGCCTTCGGCTTCGGTATGTGCCTGCAACAACAGGAAGTCGGCATGTCAGACCAGGAGCGACGCCACCGGGGGAGGGGAAGTTGCCCCCTGTCGTCGGGCGGGGGGGGGGCAAACATGTATGTTGTCCCCTGTCCTTTAAGGAGGCCCCTCTATGCTTCAAAGAGGCCCCATTTCACAGGCCCCATCGCGGAGGTCACAGGGGCCCCTGGAAGACAGGTGGTCCTATGTATGTCAGAGGGGACCTCTGAAGCCCAGAGGCCATCTGGAAGCCAAAGGGGAGGTCAGAGGGGACCTTTTAAGGACAGATGTAAACCCCTGGAGGCCCAAGAGCGATCCCTAGGTCAGAAGGTCCCCTGAATGTCAGAGAGGGTCCTATGGAGGTCAGAGGTGCCCCTGAGGTCCAGAAGCGGCCCTCAAAGCCCCAGAGGCGAGGTGAGAGCAGCCTTATGGAGGTAAAAGGCCCCTTCTCAAATGGCGGCCCCTCTCAACTGGTGGCCCCCTCTCAAATGGAGGCCCCTTAATTTCGGCTTGCCCACTGACAGAAAGAATGGCGCCGCCCATGTGTCAGACGCTATCATGGCCGCTATTACGGCGCTCTGAGGTAAGCGACCTCAGTCCAGGCCTCGCCACAACTGGCGCCAGGTATGTCAACCCGAGCTGACGTCCCTCAGTCTGGTCAGGTACCATGAACTAGGCTGCAATAACGTCACCCGTCGTCACAGTCCAGCTACATACGGGCATGTCTCCAATTCATCACCACACCGCACGGCACCGCGCCGCGCAGCCGGCAGTGGCCGCAGTGGCCGCAGTGGCCGCAGTGGCGTCTCACGTCTCCAATGACGTCACCACTCAGCGTCGTCGGCCGCCGCCAGCCGCTAATGATGACCACCGAAGGCCAGACGATTATCGCCCTTCCGCCTTATTTGGCCGAGAATAGGCCCGCCGCGAGCATTCACCTCCAAAAACACACCGCGGAGTCTGCTCTGCTAAACGGCCTCCTGCTTGCTGCTCTGCGCTCTCTGCTATTGTTGCTGAGGGTGGGTGCATGCCACGGAACTACTGGAGTGCATACCTAGACGACGCTGGACAACAAACGTTTGGCGGTGCTTCAACGGTGCTGATATCTAACGAAAAATTGCTAACGCAAATGAGTGCACACAACCAAAGAGTAAAAACAGGGACATAGTTTGAGCCGCATATGCTGCTTGTAACTGGGAAATCAATCGATACAGGGCTACGGATATCACCACTGAGCTACAGCAATACCTACATAATTGCATTTTTCGACAGATAGGCATGAAATGACCAAAGGGTGTAGCAGTCCTTCGGGTAAAAAAACGGCGACCCACGAGAGATCATCTTTGATGGCAAAAACCGATGCCAGCTCTGACATCCTCCGCTTTCGCTGACAAAGAATGTCAAAAGTAATTGGCGTCCAAATCACCGGTAATGAGCCATAAAAACGGCCGTCTAAACGCTTTCATTTAGACTCCTAGCTCAGACAAACGTGATGGCACGTGTCAATGCC
The DNA here is from genome assembly GCA_014673585.1 of Semibalanus balanoides. Lineage (NCBI taxonomy): Eukaryota > Metazoa > Arthropoda > Thecostraca > Balanomorpha > Balanidae > Semibalanus > Semibalanus balanoides. Next base: position 287,415 of record VOPJ01012889.1, on the reverse strand, counting down.
CTCCACAAAAAGCGCGAGTGCCGAGCTCTGAACGGGAGTACTTCCCGCTTCCCACCGTGGCTACCACGCTGTCCACAGGTGACGGCTAACCGTGTATGCGCCGGGCTCCATCGTCCCGGGGAAACAGGAGGGCTCGACCGGCCAGAAAGCGGCTCTATAACGGCCAGTCAGCGGCACGGACGCGACACTTTTCCACCATTCTCTGCATACTGCGGTCGCGACCCCTGCCAGCCAGACCGCCTGCCGGTCTGCCGCGCCGCACAGTCGGAGCTACCGGCGGCTCGTGTGGCGTGTCTGCCACCGCACGGGTCAGTAGGGCGCCGGCCAGCGACGGCACGTGATCTGACGTATGACCTTGAAGATTGATCTGACGGAAACCCTCCGGGCGACGGCGGCGGGTCCGCGACGTCAGAACGACCTCCGTGACGTCACGCGTCGTTGGGCCGATGACGTCACGCGTCGTCGGGCCAGTGACGTCACGCGTCGTCGGGCCAGTGACACTGACAGGGAGCGGCAGTTGCCAGGTCAGTGGCACCTGCCAGCTAAGCAGACATAGTTCGACCCACTCCCCTGACCCAGACACCGAAGGACCGGCGCTGACTGACGCGGTCCCAGTCCCAGGCCACGACAGTCCGCAGCATCGGACAAGCTGGCAGAACACTCGTCTCCGGCAAAGAAGAGCATCAAACTTCCCAGCACCGACAGCGTTGTAAAAAAAAAAGTGCTTAAGAAAGCAGTGCGAGTATTAGTATGAACATCGAACAAGGCGCGATCACCACATATTGCGGTAAGAATGATGGTTTAGTTTGTGGACTAATCACCATATCCTCTTGGGACCAAGACGCTAATTGAAACTCTCACCCTATTCCGAGGGATATGGGGAGCCGGGCGGACTTTTTCAGAGGCCCACCGAGAGATTGAACCCTGGTCCCCGGCACAGAATGCAAGCATCTTACCACTGCGCCGAGTTGCTCCCCTGCCGTGAGAATGAGTTGTGTTCCGGGCCGCTCCATTCGCAGCGGACGTGCCTCTTTCACTTTCATGTTGATGATGATGATTTGGGCTTAAGGGCGCCACAACTGCTAGGTTAAATGGCGCCCATCGTGATGCGGCTTGGCTGAGCATCTCGGTTATGGCCATAAGTGATGTAACCTCGAAACGTCACGGAATTTGTCGCACCGACGCATGGCACATTCGGAAGAGATGTGTTTGTGTAATGTTTGTCACCGCACATACCACGTTGTCTTCCAAACGCTATCTGTATCTGAAGACATATATCTTAAAACAACAATAATGTGCAAACTGTGACACGATTGTGTCATTTAGCACGCTATACTGAGTGCGAGTATGCAAAAATCCACCATGCAACATCCCTACTACGAGCAAATTTAGACCACTGCCAGTTTGTTTGTTGTTTGTTAAACGAAGATGGAGGTCGCACCGAGTGCTTAGGTTGGGCTGCTGCCGGATCCGCCACACCCCACACCCTGGCCATTTGTAGCGGTACCTCCCACACTGGCCGCCGTCCTAGCCTCGCCGTCCCCGCCCCCGTCCCGGCCTCCGGCCCACGGCCTCTCTCCGACACACGGCAGTACACAGCCACCGGCCTCTCTCCGACACACAGCAGAACACAGCCACCGGCCTCTCTCCGACACACGGCAGTACACAGCCACCGGCCTCTCTCCGACACACGGCAGAGCACAGCCACCGGCCTCTCTCCGACACACGGCAGTACACAGTCACCGGTCTCTCTCCGACACACAGCAGTACACAGCCACCGGCCTCTCTCCAGACACACAGCAGTACACAGCCACCGGCCTCTCTCCAACACACGGCAGTACCAGCTACCGGCCTCTCCGACACACAGCCACCGCTCTCTCCAACACACGGCAGTACACAGCCCACCAGCCTCTCTCCCGACAACACGCAGCACAGCCACCGGCATCTCTCTCCGACACACGGCAGTACCAGTCACCGGCCTCTCTCCTACACACAGCAGTACACAGCCACGGCCTCTCTCCGACATCATCAGCCACCGGCCTTCTTCTCCAACCACACGGCAGTAACCACGCAGCCCACCAGCCCTCTCTTCCGACACACGGCAAAGCACAGCCGACCGGCCTCTTCTCCGACAGCACGAGCAGTAAAACAGCGCACCGGCTCCTCTCCGACACACAGCAGTAACAGCCACTCGGCCTCCTCTCCGACACACAGCCACCGGCCTCTCCCAGACACACAGCAGTACACAGCCACCGGCCTCTCTCCAACACACGGCAGAAACGCAGCCACCGGCCTCTCTCCGACACACAGCAAGTAACAGCCACCGGCCTCTTCTCTCCGACACACAAGCCACCGGCTCATCTCCAACACACGGCAGTACACTAGCCACAACCTTCTCTCCGAACAAACGGCAAGCACAGCCACCGGCCTCCTCTCCGCACACGGCAGTACACATGCCACCGGCCTCTCTTTTCTCCGACCAGTCCACCGGCTCTCTCCAACACAACGGCCAGTACACAGCCACCAGCCTCTCTCCACAACACGGCAAAGCACAGCATCCGGCCTCTCTCCGACACACCGGCAGTAATCACAGCCACCGGCCCTCTCTCCGACACACAGCTAGTACATACAGCCACCGGCCTCTCTCCGACCAGACACCCGGCCTCTCTCCGACACACGGCAGAACGCAGCCACCGGCCTCTCTCCGACACACGGCAGTACACAGCCACCGGCCTCTCTCCGACACACGGCAGTACATACAGCCACCGGCCTCTCTCCGACACACAATGCCACCGGCCTCCTCTCCGACACACATCAGTACACAGCCACCGGCCTCACTCTCCGAAACACGGCAGACACAGCCAGCCGGCCTCTCTCCGACCACAGCAGTACTACAGCGCACTCGGCCCTCTCCTCCGACACACGTCACAGCCACCGGCCTCTCTCCGACACACGCAGAACACAGCCACCGGCCTCTCTCCGACACACGGCAGAACACTGCCACCGGCTCGGTGCCGCCGACAGCGCAGCACGGCACTGCCAGCTGGCTGACAAGCTCGTCTCGCCGCCGGCAGGCTGGACGGTAAGGCGGCAGTCACCACAGACTCGAGACGTGCTCACCCGCCGGCCAGCGCCGGCCGGTCGTAAATCTGTCCACCATTCACACTGTCTTCGATAGGTAGTGACCGACCCGAGGCACTGAACTGACCACTTTCGATGCTTCGGAGAAGGCTCTCTAGTCTCCACACAAGCCATGTCACAGGCATCCAGCAAACAACGTAAAGTTGGGGCACACGGAAGCAGCGCTGTAGAGCGCCGTCTTCCCCTCAGGGCCGGTATCCCTCCATAGTCCACCCACATCATTCCCACCCTGCTCCAGCCAGCACCCGGACCAGCGCGCTGGCGGAGGCCGGCGCTGCAGCGCCGGCCTCCCACCCGTCACCGTGCAGCCGGGCGTGACGACACCGTGACGGCCGGCGTTGTCTCGTGACGGGCCGACGTCGCTCCGTAATAGCCCGGGCGACGCGTCACGTACACCGCCCCGAGCGGCGTCCCCGGGTCACGGGGTCGCACGATCGCGCCATCCGGCCGGCACCGACGCCGGCACCAGCGCCGGCGCCGCTGGGAACCTCCGCACACCGAGAGCTATTCTATAGCCCCGCAGCGACCGGACTGCCGGCAGGTATGTGAGTGTCGCCCATTGACGCCGCTGATGAGGTCGCCTAAATGCCGTCCATTACGAGGGAGACACCCACGAGCAGGCTCCACGATCTTGCGACACTAGCTTCGGCGTCGCTTGTGTTATGATCATTCTCACCCACCCATGGTGTACAATGAACGGGAGGGGATGACGACCCGGTGCCAGACCAAGCGAGGTGCCCTGCCATCTACGGCAACGGGTAGGCCTATCGTGGTGACCTCTCCGTCCCACACCCTGCCGCTGGCCGCGTGGGTGTGAAGTGGGCGCGAGTAGGGACGCAATACGGGGCAATCCAGATAGCGGTGATGGACAGATGATAGCTTGCCTCCACCGGCGCCGCCACACAAGCCGACCGCACACCGATAGCACACTAATGAGTGGACCATACGCCGTCCGCACCATACCGATAACACGGCGCCCCGACAACCGCTGGGCACACGTATCACATCGACCGAGGACAGGCGACCGGCGACAGCATGCGTTCACACACCGACCCACTAGAGGCGACTCGGGATCAGCGACGGTGACCCCGAGGTCAGCGGCAGCGACCCGAGGTCAGCGACGGTGACCCGAGGTCAGCAGAGCACGCCGTTGGGTCTGCCGGCGCCCCGGCGTGGCTCAGTCCCGGCGTCCGAGGCCGGGGAGGCTCAGTCAGCAGTCGCCGGGGCTCAGTCAGCGGTCGCCGGGGAGGCTCGCTCAGCGGTCGCCGGGGCTCGCTCAGCGGCGCCGGGGGCTCGCTCAGCGGTCGCCGGGGCAGGCTAGTTCAGCGTCGCCGGGGATCGCTCAGCAGGGACGCCGGCTCGCTCAGCGGTCGCCGGGGCTCGCTCAGCGGTTCGCCGGGGCTCGCTCCAGCGGTCGCCGGGAGGCTAGTCAGCGGTCGCCGGGGATCGCCAGCAGTCGCCGGGGCCTCGCTCAGCGGTCTGCCGGTTCGGCTTTATTTACCCGACGCGATGGAGTCCCCGGTTAGTGCCGGCCGATACGGCGCTGCAGCTCTCTGGCGGCAGAGGCAGCTGCGGGAGGCGTAGGTCCCCGCCCGCGCCGCCTCAACTGCTGCAGCGACAGGCTCCGTAGCACCGAGACCCGGCGGTCGGCCGCAGAACCAGTCCCCCCCGGGACCAGGCGATCCGGCCGCCCGGGACCAGGCGGTCCGGCCGCCCGGGACCCGCCGGTCCGGCCGCCCGGGACCAGGCGATCCGGCCGCAGAGACCCGGCGGTCCGGCCGCCCGAGACCCGGCGGTCCGGCCGAGACCCGGGACATGGGGTCAGCGCCGCCAAACGAAGCCGGGCTGGAGTCAGCAGCAACGCTGGACTGCCACCGAAACACAATGACCCTCACGGTCTTACCCCACGGCGGCGTGATTGCAGACACGAACATGTTCTGATCCAGCTCCCCATTTATTATAATCCAGCTCCCCATTTCTTCTAAATACCCACACAATCGTGAACAGTTCACCGACTGACGGCCAGTACACACACAAGGGACAGCCAGCGCCTATACGGGAGCCTTCATCCCAGCGTAACTGCCCGTCCCAATCTGCTATCAGCAATCAATACCGATGACTGTTGACAAGCGAGGCCCGTGGAATGTGACACCTCTCACACCGGACAGACAGGGTACAGTGTGAGCCACTGTATCGGCTCTGCTCCGTCCCTTCCGACCCGCTGGCCCAGTTATTGATCGGGTCAGGTGGCGGCCACTCGAAGCAGCGCGTGTTTAGACTGGAGCCCAGTTGATCGAGTCAGGTGGCCGCCACTCGAGGCAGCGCGTGTTTAGACTGGAGCCCAGTCAAGGACGGCAGCCGACTAAACGCACCTGTTCTATCGCGATCTGAAGGCTCTCACTGAAACCCGAGCCGTCCAAACACTCGCTGTTCAAGCATCAGGAGCTGTTACAGCTCCAGTAAGGTGTGTCTAGAGCACCCACACAGAACTAACAGCTCAGCGGAGGGCTGAGATGTCCGCCAAAAATAGCCACCATAATATATGTTTACAGGATTAATCATGCAAGCACCTTTGCAATGGTCCAACTCATTTTGCGCCGGAGGTGGGTTTACACAATATTAGCAGCTGATAGCACGCTCACTGCTCGTCAGTGCAAGCTTGCACATGCAAACGTAGAATGTCAGAGTCCATCCCGCCATTGGCCCCCACCTTACGTGGCTCAGTGCACGAGGCCGGCCTAACGACTGCGTAGGCGTCAGAGGCGTTTGTTGATACAATACCACAAACACGGTGACCGCACCGCTGACCACCGAGCAGATTCGCCGCTGACCGAGAGGAAACATCACAGACGTCACAGGCCGCCCACGGGACCGGCAGACTGCTGACATGGCGGCTACCTGGCAGTGGTCAACAGAACGGCAGAGCGAGCGCGCTCTACTAGCACGCTGGTCTACCAATAACAAATCAAAGAGACGACGAGTCAACGCAAAGCAATAGCCTTACGACCCTCGTTAGTCGATGTGTGAAGTTTTCATGATCGGGCATCCGACGCCACAACACCGCGCATTTTTCTACTTACTGATCTTAGAAAAAGGAAACTATGCTGGTTGTCAGTGAGCACAACAAAACAAAACCTACCGTAAACGCTGACCCCATGTCATACCGGTACTCAATTGCATCACCTCTCAGTGCAATACGCTGCAGGTCACCCAGTCCGCCGGCGACCCCTCCCACAGCGTCGTCCCAGTTGTCATCACCCCCGGCCCCAGCGACCAATGTCAGCCAGTGCATTGTGCACTGCACTACACTGTGCACGGGCAGCATGTAGAGCCGCCAGCCTGGCGCGCCGAGCAGCTGATAACTGCCGGCCGATATCAACTCGGCCGGGAGGCACCGCGTGACCGCCCACGCAGCTCTATGTCGACCGGCGAGTGGTCTGCGTGTTGGCACGTCAGCCTCACTGCCCTCGCATGGCTGAGTTGACCTCGTGTAGCGTGGAGCAGAGGGCGGAGCGGCGGAGCAGGGGGAGCGGGGGAAGGCGCGGGGGGAGGAGCGGGGGGGGGGCAGCGAGAGAAGTATTAGTCAGACTCGCCAGGGTCCGGCCCAGGCCGCGGGGTGAGAGCGAGCTGCGCCGCTGAAAATAGCCGTGCGTCCGACTGAACTGGCTTAGCACCGAGATGAACTGCCACTAGCGCCAGCCGACCCGAGACGGCCGCCCCAGACTTCCGGCGTGGGTTGGCAGAGGCTGTGACGGCTGACCTGGTGCCCAGGCTGACCCGCCCAGAACGGCTACAAATACTCCGGCCCCAGGCTGACCCGCCCAGAACGGCTCCAAATACTCCGGCCCAGGCTGACCCGCCCAGAACGGCTACAAATACTCCGGCCCAGGCTGACCTTGCCAAGAACGGCTACAAATACCAGGCCCAGGCTGACCGCCAAGACGGCTACCAATACTCCGGCCAGGCTGACCCGCACCCGAAGGTTACAATACTCGGCCCAGGCTGACCCGCCCAGAACGGCTACAAATACCCCGGCCAGGCTGACCCGCCAAGAAGATACAAATACCTCCGGCCCCAGGCTGACCGACCAGAAACGGCTACAATACTCCGGCAGAGCTGACCGCCCAGAACGGCTACAAATCTCCGGCCCAGGCTGACCCGCCCAGAACGGCTACAAATACTCCGGCCCAGGCTGACCCACCCAGAACGGCTACAAATACTCCGGCCCAAGCTGACCCGCCCAGAACGGCTACAAATACTCCGGCCCAGGCTGACCCCACCCAGAACGGCTACAAATACCCCGCCCAGGCTGACCCATACCACAAATATACCGGCCAGTTGTGGTCTCAGGCAACAAACGAAAGAACGACGATTTAAACATTCGTGGCGGAATGAGCAACTAACTGATTTCTATCAGGATTTTCCCATCCCACAGAAGGAGTATGCATAACAGAACCGTGATAATTATGTTCGCAACCTAGTAAAACGACAGTAAAGGACGAGCGATATACATAAAGCATCAGCCATTCAGCCGTTTATGGCTAGACCACAAATATAAGAATGGCCGTGGGCATAAACGCAGCAGCTTCGCCGGTTGTAAACGCATGTAACCATTCCACCCATTCCAAACCCATTCCAAGGTTCCATGCAATACTTACGCCTCGCAGTAGGGGAATTTGTTGAAGCCTTTGTAGGTCCTCATGTTTAGCGCCATGCTGCACTCCCAGCACCGGAAGCAGCCCTTGTGCCATGACTGAAACATAACAGATGGCATCGTCATTCAGTGTGGTTAATGACTGAAACATAAATCACGGAAGAGCAATCACCTTAGTACAGTATTATACATGACTGAAACAAGGAGATGTATAGTCACTCATGTAATTTTTCAACGATTGAAAACGAATAAAGGATGACATGACCGAGTGACCGACCTTCTGTCCAGTATTCAATGGCCATGTCACAGCGAATGGTAACCGTCACACAATGCCACAGTTTGGCACTGTGAAAATGGCTGTCCTTGGATTTTAGAACCTGGTTTAATAATAGCATTTTACCTAAGCGGTGCCACAGCATAAGTAAGAGGTGCAGAAAATCACAAAAATTTGGTCACAGCCTAGTCACGGCCCCACAATGCGATGGTAGGTCACAGCTTAAAGGGACTGTCCCACCTTCAAAAAATGTGTCAAATGTTAACGTTGTTTCTGGTGCAAAATATGAAAGATAGAATGCATGCTCGAACACAGAATTATGACATTTGTTTCTCACACGAACAGTGCTCAATTTCATATAAAAAATTCAGTTTATTAAATATTTGGGGCTGATGAACGTCATATGAAGGGATTTTTTTTTAGAGAAAAAAGAAACATTCAACAGCTGATTATACACAAGTAGGACTAGTGCTATGGCTAATGAGATGGCAAAGGTAAAACAAGTCGCAATGTAAATAACATTATGCAAAGAGAGACTAGAACATCGCTCACGGCACATACAAATACATTGGGGGCTAGAGCGATAGAATTAGATTGCAAAAAATACAAAAGAATTCTCTGTGATTCGATTCAGTGGTTGTTTTAAGCTTATACCATAATAATTGAAATTGCGCAAGACACGCAAAATGGCTAATTCAAACTCAAATAATATAATAATTAAGTGGCAAGGAACAGTCCCTTTAAGTCACGGCACTGCAATGATAACCCTATGGCGATGGCCTGGCCAGTCGTCACCGCTTCAGTCGCGGCCGTGACCGGTTACGGTTCCAGGCTGGGACAATGGGACCGGATTTCTGCAACTCTAATAAGTAAGCTGAGAACAAATAATATGGATTTGCTTTCATGACATATAACTAGCAAAGCAAGTTCCCAGCCAAAAATCCAAGCCAGAATTGTAACCACTTTCAATAGAATTAAAGACAGTTCCACGATAATGTTCCATTCCACCCTACCTCTGATGCACTTGCTTCATGTTCCCTCAAAACGAAATAAAATTCACATTATTATGAACATGAAGTAAGATCATTTAAATTCACATATGAGGCAAAATAAAAAAGCACATAAATATTACATTGGCTTGGTATTAAGCCCTTCCTAAAAGGGTTAAGCCCTTCCTAAATTAAGGCCTTCCTAGCAAAAAATAAAAAAACATAAATATTACATTGGTTTGGTATTAAGCCCTTCCTAAAAGGATTTATAGTTTGATTTGCACGAAAGGTACAATATCATAGGCAGAGCCCATTAAATGCATTTACAGGCTGAAATATCACAAGAATATACTATTTGTTTCAGAAATAATGTATTTAGTTTTCATCAGCATCCTTTCATCCGTACCTACTTGAGGAAAAAAATGTAGCAAAAGGACAATCACCAATAATTAAAGACATACAGGAGAAAGTAAAGGTCATTATTTCAGCGCCATGAAAAAAGGTTAGTAGCTTTTCATACATTAACAGTTTGCAACATTTTGTGTCCAATTCATGACCTACGTAATATTAATGTAAAGGTACCAGCATTATTTTGTCATCATCAAAGCTTTTGGGAAAAAGGCAATTCCCCTGACTTAATTCAGGAAACATGTATAGTGTGTGGTCAGTGTCCATTGACAAAAGCAGACATGTGCTCGGATTCCAAAAACGGATCCCGGGATCTGATCTCTGAAATCTGGATCCCGGATCCACTGGGATCATCGATCCAGCTTCAGAGTTTGTTGATGGATCCACTGGGATCATAGATCCGTCTTCAACATTGCTCGATGGATCCGCCGGGATCCGAGATCGCAAGCCCCATTTTGCACCGGGATCCACTGGGATCCCAGACTCGCATTATGCAAATATGTATTTTCGGAACCCATATTTTACGAAATTGTCAGTATTTTTTAATAATTGTAATGAAACTAGCATTGCGTATGTCTTTAGTTAGATTTGGTCAACAAATACTATAATTATGACATCATTATTTTTCAGTCAGATCCTGTTGGATCCGAGATCCGTTTGGATCAGAGATCTATTTTCATCGTTTATCATGGGATCCTGTGTGATTCAAGATCCGTTGCCAAAAGTAATCGAGGGATCCAATGGGATCCAAGATTCACTGTTGTATTTTGTTGTGGGATCCAGTGGGATCAAAGATCCAACCTTGCGTTTTGTCAAGAGATCCTCTGGGATCATAGTGATAGATCCTTCTTTCAGATCCATGCACATGTCTGGCAGACATGTGCCTGGGCCAGATATGTGACTGAATCCAGGATCCAGCTGAGATCTGGTCTCTGGATCTGTGTTCTGTGTCCCAGAATCCACAAGGGACACCATATCCAGGTACACAACTAGCCAAGGGATCCACAAAGATCCCAGATCCTGGTATATTTTAAGTCACAGGATCCACTGGGATCCAAGATCCAACTTTTGAATCCAGGCTGCCTGGATCCAATTTATACTAGATAGGCTGCCTGGACCAGGCACGCTGGTAAGTACCTACTTCTTAATAATTGTATCATATTGGAAAACAAATTACAATATTTATGTTTGTTATTAGGTATTACTTACAAGGTGATTTGTATGTACTATCTACATAGTACATATTACTACACAAAATAGAGACTACAAATTTTGAGTCAGTCCCTGCATCCTTATATATGTTTCAAGATGTAAGGCTTGTTTTAAATTAGAGATCTACTGAGATACCAGATCCTGAAGCATTTTAAGTAGAGGGATCCAGAAGAATCCCAGATCTTCATGCATTTTAGGCTGAGGGATCCAAAATCTTCAATCTTCATGCATTTTAAACTGAGGGATCCACTGGACTCCCAGATCCAGCTTCAGGATCCAGGCACAAGTCTGGTGGAGATGTGCCGATTCCAAAAACTAGGTCAGTTTGGTCATACAGCCTCAGTCATACTCATACAGCATTAGTACTCCTATACAGATTCAGTATCAGTGACTTATGATCTGCCTAACCTGTTGTTCTAGTAACATTGAAATTACAGCCTCCCACAGATTGAAATTATTTTATCATTTTACCTTTTCTTCTTCAAGTTCCAGTTAATCTAAATTTAACCAAATATAATACATGGAACTTTTGCAACTGAGCACACTAATCATGCTGATCACAATATATGTATGAAACATGTATAAACACCTGGTAAATACATGTTACCAAGGATTGTCACCATCGGCAGCCAGGGAACACAGACCCCCAGGATCCAATCTGCAAAATGTGGAAGGACTGTCGACAAGATATTTGTGGCAGCACATATCCTGCCCTATTTGGAGCCAAATTTGTTGGATCAAATTTAGCTCATCAGCCAAATAGCCAAATGTTGTTGACCGGGGTGGGGGGTTGGAGGGTAGTCGGCAGAATCACATTTTATCTTCTACTTATCTAGTTTAATTGGTTTTGAATGGCGTGAGTTGCCCCACATAATTTTACTGCTGCCCCAAAATGTCAAAAGCTACCTAAATTTCCTAAAGTTACCCAAATTCTGATGTGTTAGTGACTGGTCTTAATGTTAATCCTGCCCTGACAAGATCTTGTTGAAACCTGCCACGTTTTGCAGACTGGCCCAAATGATGACGATGATTATTTGGGTTTAAGGGCGACTCAACTAAAGTTATGTGGCGCCCATTCAGACTGGCCCAGGAACAGGATCACTACAGCCAGGGTTCAAACCTCCAGATTAACAGGATTTGAACATTGGCCCTAGCCTAGGGGACTGCCCTGAATCCCTGGCTGCACCCACTCCCCACCCCACCCCTCAAAATGTTGAGGTGACACCATTGATGTGATGCCACTTCGACTTGTCACCTGTGTTGGTGACCACAGGCACAGACCACTGAATTTAACTTGTGCAACAATGCCGACAGCCGATGCATCACAAATTACTTACTTTGTCTAAACACTTAATCTCTTCTGTTGGATACACCGTCTTGGCGCACTTTCCACACTTTTTATTCATAGTTCTGGTCTATCTAATGACCCTATGGCACAAATCTCACTCTCACTCCGTCACACGACGGGTGGTGCGGAATACCTAAATATAAAGGGAAACGACCCGTTTGTTGTAGCTCGATGCTTTCTATAGAAGCTATCAGACTGGAAATTCGGTGATAATTCCAGTCAACTTCACAATACACACAGAATTCCCATTAACACACGCACGCACACAGCTCGAGCACCAGCAACAACGCAACAAGTCGCCCCGAGATCCACAACGGTGATGGGCGGCGGGCGCGCCTCGAAATGTGTCGTTTGTCTACGGATTCAAGGTTTGTCGAACGGAGGGGTAGAGTTTTTCACGGCATTAGGTAGAGTTCAGTTCAAGATGAGATCCTTGATTTCTGCGATGTAATATTCTTACGTCATTGGAGGCGCCATAAGTCAAAGAAACGCACCAGCCACCAAATATATATATATATGGTAACCGGACAAAAGTTCGTAAACATAAGGTTCGTAATGGAAACGAACCTTTTGCATACGAACTTTATCCGTTACGAACATTTTGAATACGAACCTTATCCGATACGAACCTTTTCCATCTAACTTTGGCCGTTTACGAAACTTTATCCCATACGAACTTTATCCGCATACGAACTTTTGCATACAACCTTGCTTACAACTTTTCCGATTACAAACTTTAGTTACAACTTTGGTCCGGAAGCAATATATATATAGTTATATATAATATATATATATATATATATCTATGTAAAACAAAGATTGCAAAGCAGACTGTATACATTCATTATTTTTCGACGATTCAATCACGACTCAAAATCTACTTAGTTGACTTCAAATCACGACCAACAGAATTTACATGGGTGGGTCAGGGCCTCACGCAACAGCTCTGCTTAGCGGTTCCTGACCTTCGGAAATCCATCCATACAAAACTTTCGACTAAATTGTTAAAAAAAAACAGACATTCAAAGTTATGCATTCATTCAATCAAGAGCTGGAACCGCGCTTTCGACTCAATCGATTCAAAGCGACTTTGACCAGGCGCAATCCAGGGGCGCTTTGGCGCTCCCCCCTGAACCGGGTCTTTTCTATGCGCGCCCAGGCGCGTATTACGGTCACCGCACCAGCCCCCCCCCCCCCCTTGGGCCCGAAGGCGCCCTCATGGACCCGAAGCGCCCTCATGACCGAAGTCGCCTCATCACTGAAGGCGCCGAACGCCTCGTTCATAAATGCGCCTCACAGTCATAAAAGGGCGCCGAAGGCGCCCATCGCTAATGAGGGCGCGCTCCGGCTGAATATGAAGCACGTTCATGAATGTGATGCGCGCTCCGTACACCTGAAGGGCCCCCCACATTCCTTCAAACGCCCTCCCCAAATGCCTTTCATGAGCCCCTCCCACATACTCCAAGCGACCTTTAATACACTCTACCTTTCCAACATGCTTCACACCCTGAAAACATCTAACCCCTTCAAACATACCTCAAACCCCTCCACACATCCCAAATAGCCAGACAACATAGCCCCTCCACAACCCTCAAACTCCAAACAACTACGTTTCCGATACAAACAAAACTGGACCCTCATAACACTCTGAAACCCTGCCCACCATACCTCCAAGCCAAATTGCATCACCTCTGAACGCCTCTCACATAGTCCAAATCACCCTCAGATACATATCGCCGACCCAGGCCCCGCCCTAAGACCCCAAAGGCGTTGTTCCTGGATTACGGCGCCTCCGGTCTCACAAGTGTCTTCCACTAATTTAAGGCTCCCAGATGTATCTAGCGCCTTTCCGGAAATTGAGCGCCTTAGATGAATTGACCAGCCCTTTTTAAAGGAATTTGGAGACCAATACCAAATGGTAAATCATAGCGCCCTAGAAATTTATCGAAGCCTACCCCCCCCCCCCCCGCTCAGCATTTTTTTCCTGAACGCGCCCCTCATGAATGTTTTCGCCCCCTGAGGCTTCCCCCCCCCTGATGATTATAAATACCCACTGGGCCGCCCATAGTGCCCTCGAGGCGCAACTTTTTGTATTTCGCCCCCCCCCCCCTGACCGAAATCCTGGTCCCGCCTTGTCCATGATCCAGTCCCGACTCAATCATTCGAATCATATAACCCACTCAATCCCAACTCAAACTATAATACATTTGCAACTTAAACTGACAATATTTAATATTGATCTGCATCGCTATTCATATGTTAAATGTTGATGATATACCACTTGTTAAAGAACTTAAGTTAAGTTTCCTTTACTTAAAATACGTTGATTGATCGCGAACCCACTCAGTCAGCTCTCTAAATATTTGTCGTCGACTCAATCATGGCTTCTACATGAGCTCATCGATTCAATCACGACTCAAAGACAAGTCCTAAAAAATGTGAGCGATTCAATTAATCAGTTTGAGTCGCAGAAACTGCTTGATTCATGAGTCGCGACTCAATCAGAGTTGAATCGTATATAAGTCTGTTGCAAAGGAAGAACTTTGCGTGTGATTACTTTGGGATTTTTGGGACCCATTACCATTGTGTGACAATTCTTCCAAAAAGATACCTCTTACGTTGCAAAAATATATACATCACCATTCACCATTCACCAAAGTCGCAAGCTTCAGTGCTTTTATTGTTTTTGTTTATGTGAGCATTGAAGCGACGTGACCAATTATTTAATAAATATAGCCGTCTTCTGAATACAATGTTACCTAATGCATGCTCTCTTACTACACACCTACAATCGTTACAGAACAGAACGACAGTTTTATCAATCTTATTTGGCTCAGAATTTTAGACAACAAATTTGTTTATCAGATCGGAGTCCTGTGCAAAATACGGTGTGTAAGAGGGTGATGGCGCTGGCTAAATGCGTAGGTACCTACTGCTAAAGAAGCAATTGCGGTAAAAAAACGACTCGTTCTTTGAGAAGAACGCGGGCCTTCCTTCACAGGCGCGGATCCAGGGGGAGCTTGGGCGCCCCCCCCTGAGCCGGGACTTTCCTATGCCCGCCCTAGGCCCCGGAGGGCGCAATTTTTTGTATTGCGCCCCCCCCCCCCCTGACCGAAATCCTGGATCCGCGCCTGCTTCAGACTTGTAACTGACTCAGAGTTGAGTCATGAATCGACTCACGAGTCAGACATTTGGATGAGTCATGAGTTGAGTCGACTCAATTTTTAAAAGCGGGGCTTAAGCCAAGAGTCGAGTCGATTCAATCTGTTTGAAACAAAACTTGAGTCAAGAGTTGAGTCAGTTCTTGTTGATTCAGACTTTGATCGAATCAAACAAAGTAACCAAATGCAACAAACATAGCTAAGGGTATTGGGTCACGCCTTCACCGACAAACCAATACCCTAGCATACAATGCGATTATTTCTGACACCCACCCTATCCCCCCCCCCTCCACCGGTCAACATCAATTCAATAATAAATGAAACTTTATGATTCAAATTGAGTCAATCAAATGTATTTTTATCGATTGAATCAATTTGTTAAACTTTACTTAGTAAGAAAAGATCGATCGTTTTTTCATAAACACTCTTGAGTCAAGAGTCATCGATTCATTTTTTTAAACAGCACTTATCACGAGTTCGATCATTACTTCGCTGTGAGTCAAGACTTTAAGTCGGCTAAAAAATGTGAGACTTACAATGTCTGCGTTCCTTCGAAGGGTGTGAAACTTCGAAGGCAAAGTAGCGTAGGTACCCTTTAGTGGAGATCATTGATTAATCTATTTCACTCCAGTCGGTATGATAGTGTATTTTCAGGTATTAGAATGTAGAGAAATGAATCAGAGATCTACTTTGGAAAATATTTGAAAATTGAAGACACGGTGCCCCGATTTCCCGAAAAAATGCACCCCCGTTCCCCGAAAAATGCTCCCCTATGCCCTTCCCCCTCGTAAAAAATATATATCCGTCCCTGGAAACCATGCATCCTATTTATCGCGAATATGTACAGTCGGTCTATTATGTATTTTCCTTTTTAGTTTTAAAAACTCATCTAATTTCACTTCTGTGTACATGCAGGACTTATTTAAGGGAACATGTGGTACCTACCTAGGTAGGTACCACACGTTCCCTTGTATTAGTCCTTCATGTACACAGAAGTGAAATTAGATGAGTTTTTGAAACTAAAAAGGGAAGATACATAACAGACCAACTGTACATAGTGACATAGTCATAGACACATATGGTCTACACTACTCTGTTCTCACTAGTGCACAACGCAGATTCTCTTCACGCACCGTCGGCTGCCTAAGTGGTGCCTTCTGCCTAGTGCTACTGGATAAGCAGCTGAGTGACTACTTTCTCTGCATTCCATGATGGCCTCCATAGTTCCATAGGTAGGTATTCGTGCGTTTGAGCGTTCGTGACATTACCTACCTACCTAGGCCAATCTGACGAAAAGTTATCAGACACAAGATGAAGCCACACAAAATGTGTTGGTATATTTTTACGACATCGGAATATATTTTAGTTATAAATGCGGAAAAACGTCACTGCATAGTACATACTGTTATGGCATCGCGATGCACATGCAAACACAACCTGTTACATGGAGACAAAGATCCAGACGTAGGTATTTCAACAACTTTTAGTGATCTGTGTTACTGTGCTATGAAGATGCGTACAGTTTAGGTACTACATGAAGTTATAATTAGGTGCGGCGCTACGCCTACCAGGGAGCGTTGCTTATGTCGGACCTCCTCCAAGATCGCTCTGCACCCCCCCCCCCCCCAAGCAGGATGTTAACATCAGCCAATGGGAGTGAGGGACAGTGCCCCCACCCCCCCACCCCACCGACCCCACTACAAGCCTTGTAACGATGCTCCTGATTATGGTCATATCTTCAAATACTCTTGATGTTCTAAAACTGTTGAGGCGGTTCGCTTTCGCTTCGGTTCTTATCACAGAATAAACGCTACAAGAGCGCAATGCACATCCTCCTAACACTACGAAACATCACATCTTCAAACACTTAGGTCTCCAACACGTGTCCTCTGCGCTGAAGCAAACACCCACGCACGCCTACACGAGTTGAGGAACCAGTTCATCAGCACGTCGGTGTAGACACACGATCATGCCGTAGTGGCCTCGTGCCTGAGACATGGCTGTTGACGAGCTCGAACGGGAGCCCAGTTGTAGATGGTTTTAGTCTTCGGTGATGGTCCCACCTTACCTCGCATTCAGAACCTGCGGACACAGCTGCTGATTAGGAGCTGATTAGTGATTGTTGTTGGTTGATGTTCCATTGGGTTGCATCTTTGGTGTCTATTTCACCATCACATAACAGTTCATTTGTATCACCACGCATATCTTATTAAACGTCATCGTACACTATAAAACAGACCTACTTCAACATGTATTTATATTTTGAGCTCATCTTGACCTTATGTTGTGCAACATGTGAAATGTTCAGTAATGAGACTGAAAATGCGTTAGGATTTAAAGTTGTCCTTTACTGACGGAAGCGTAACATACCTAACTACGGGGTTCATTGGAACCTGAGGTGTCCGATCAAAAATAGTAGGCTGCACTAAGTGACGTTTAATCGGTGCTTTAAATTGATTAATTAAAGGAGCGCAGCTTGTTTTAACATAAATAATTCAACTTAATATATTAGTTTGTGGTATTTATTAAAATGTGTCGATTAAAATTAACCAGCCGGTTGAATCTTTTGCCGTTTTTGATAGTCAGTTCACTATCTTATGTCTCAAACCGTTAATTCATGCTGTATTTATATGTATATACATATGCGCCAACCACAAACGGCCAGCGGGAGGTGATTTCCACCTCCCCTAATATCTCGAAAACCACGAAACGTAGCGACAAGCGGAAAACGGTGATAGATAGAATCTGTATCGATATCAGAGGTCCCCAATCGGAGGTTGGAGGCAAGTTGCCGTGCTGCCCCCCCCCGCCCCCCCCCTCCCCCCCCCTCCTGGCAATATCAGTGCAAGACCAGTCACAGTATTCTGCCGTCTGTCTCCGTCTGTCTCCGTCTGTCTCCGTCTGTCTCCGTCTGTCTCCGTACCGCCGTTGTCGTCGCCGCTGCCGTACAGCGTGTTGACCAGGTGCTGGTAATCGGCGGTCCAGCGCTCGCGGTCGAACTGCGGCGCCGGAGGGGACGGAGGGCACGCCGTGTCGTACGGTACTGCCTCGGCGGGGTCCGGTGGCGCTACATCCGCCAGCTGATCATCAGGCTCCTGGTGACGTCAGAACGCGCGTCGTGACGTCAGTGTTCAGTGGTGTCGTGATGGTTGGTAAGTTGTGAGCTGATGCCTGATGATGCACATGATCTAAACAACGTAATGTGTTGCGATGCGCCTGAAATGCTTAGCATCAGAAGGAAGTTCCTTCAAAGGTATACTTCAATTGACGAACATCACTGACTGTGTAAGCACGTCATTCTTATTTTTGACAATGCACTACCAACGTTTAAATAGCTTTGAATCATGAACAAAAAATAGTACGACAATCTACTCTCCCCGAATACACCATGAATGTCATTTTATCACTTCTCGAATAAATACAGCTGAAATTATTTGTTTCATTCCACTGCTACCTTTGTCCAAAGAGGATCAATGACAGGTACAGTGTTTTGGGTTGATCTATAATGGTCGAACATTTGGGGTTAACTCACACAAATTTAGGTGAAATTCCCAAACACGTTAGATTTGGTTTACCTGTACATTAAATTAATAATTCGTATAAGACAGACTTGCATTACAAATGTTGACTTTCAAAACTTGTCAGTAAAAATTAATCAAAACATAATTTTCTTTATGCGGAAATGTGTCAACATTCGGCCGATTTAAGTCATTTTTAGGCGGTGATATCGCCCAACTTGATGACCTTCATTACATTGCACAACACCATACTGCAGCCCGTGGCATCTATAGACCACGTCATCTCATGGTTCTCAGCACGACACTTCGGAGGCCGTGATTCGTGACATCTAAAGACTGTGCCGCAGTACAGCTCAAACGCCGGGTTTCAAACTGTGCCGCAGTACAACTCAAACGCCGGGTTTCAAACTGTGCCGCAGTACAGCTCAAACGCCGGGTTTCAAACTGTGCCGCAGTAGCAGCTCTAACGCCGGGTTTTCGAATGTGCCGCAGTACAAGCTCTAACGCCGGTTTTCGAATGTGCCGCAAGTACAGGCTCTAACGCCGGGTTTCAAACTGTGCCGCAGTACAGCTCAAACGCCGGGTTTCAAACTGTGCCGCAGTACAGTTCAAACGCCGGGTTTCAAACTGTGCCGCAGTACAGCTCAAACGCCGGGTTTCAAACTGTGCCGCAGTACAGCTCAAACGCCGGGTTTCAAACTGCGCCGCAGCTCACCAATGTTTATACGGTACAGTCTGCTTACAGGTAACCACTAATCAAAATAAAAGATTCTGCCCCCCCTCCCCCTCCCCCCTGTAGTTTTTCGTTCGCCATCTTCTAAACCGTTGGTGCCTAGCGTTCCTGAAACATTCTGAATTTTTCTCTGGAATTGAATTACTGTATTATGTATTATGCCAAAAGTTTTGGACAAATTGGATCGGCAGAGGCGATGCCTAGGATTATGTTTTGGGAGGACAATACGAAATGCCGTTATGCGGCGCAAACTTCCTTCGTAGTTTGCGGTTCGATAAATGTGTCTGAAAGCGATGTCACTTTCTATAATACATGATAAATACTTGGATTGTGCATATTTTGGGTCAGAGGCCGCACTTACTTAGGTACATACATAACATAGGAGGCGATACCCTCCGTCAAATAAGGTCCAACTTCCAATTAGTAAGACGATAAAAGGCGTTACGCACATGGTGCCCCCACAATGTTTACTTGGATCTGCCTATGCGAAATATATTTAATTTAACAAATTAAAGCAAATAATCCACACATGTGACGTATATATCATCCCAAATAATCATGGAAAGCACATGTTTGTTATCAGAAATATCCCCTCATTTTACTTTTTCTGAACCTGCCTTTGAATTTTGTCATTTTGGTACTTGTCCTTTTAATATATTGCAGACCAAACCATAATGGATGCTCAAAAACGCTTTCGAAGATGAGAATTCAGTCAAACCACATGGCCGTGATGACCTTTAAAAAACATGAAATAAAATTGTATTTTTAACCCCTGACCCCCGATTTTTGAACACAAAAATGAATTTCGGGACCCAAACAGTACCATGTCGAATCGAATGGTGTTTGTTGCATTTCAATCCGCCGAGTGGTTCTCCGAGGTCTCTGGGGGGGGGGGGTCAGAATCCGCCCCACCAGGCTAACGTAATTCTGGCCGCCTGCAGGGAATAGGGTTAAGCTACCGCAACAGGCTCTGCTAAGCGTAGACATCTGATCTAAAAATCCAGTAAGAGTTACGAAGAAGTCGAAAGTGACTGACAACAGAACAGTTCAAAACTCTCGCAACGGATTCGCCTAAAATCTATTCAAACACAGCAATCCTACCGCCTACGTAAGAGAGCAAATCTGGTGAGCTGTATTACCTGATCTGTCATCCTGGGCTGGTAGGTGGGGTGTGGTGGGTGGTAGCTGGCGTTAGAGTTGACCGGAGGCGGCGCCTTTGGCAGACGGGGTCGGTGGTTGTTGCCGATACCTGCTATTAATATTTCCATGTGAAGATCATCTATAATCGAATTAAATTTGTTGCATATATTTGATTTGATACACATAAAGATATTTCCACGCTTAATGACCAGCTTATTTTACATGTATATTTTGCTATCGATCATTGTCATATTTATCACGTTTTTCACTAAATACCATTGCATTGCTCGTAGAAACGTCATCATGTATCATGTAACTATAACATCAAAAATCATTTTACCGAACCACAGGAGTGGGTACTATCTGAGCCTTCATTGCACTGACCCTGTATGGTACCGGTGGCGCGGCTGGCGCCCGGCGAGGCCCTGCTGAGGTCTGAGCCTTCATTGCACTGACCCTGTATAGTACCGGTGGCGCGGCTGGCGCCCGGCGAGGCCCTGCTGAGGTAGCTGGAGAGCTTGTCGATGTTACACAGGCCGTTGCCCTGCTTGTCAGTGGCGGCACACAGCCGCTGTAGCAGCTCCTGTGGCATGTCCTCCAGCCCGCAGCGGTGCAGGCCCATCTCCACCTGAAGCATAGTGGTGAAGCCGCTCGGCAATAATAATATTCTATCGTTAATTTTAATGGTCTCACTTAAGGCGCTGATGCTTAAACAAAGTGATATTATCCCACTTGGAATAATGGAGCCTTGGGGTGGGTAGGTAAAGGCAGTTGAGCAGCTAAATGAGAAAATATCGAATTCGATGGTGAGCAATACCTACACAGTACACAATATCAATTCCACTTCTCTGTTCCACTGTCACCGCATGCTTGCAGAGAGAGGGCAAAGAACAGTTAATGCTAAATGATATTCAATTTTGTGTTACAGTGCTTTGGGCAGCAGGATACACATTACACATCTACTTATATTTCTGTCCCTAGATGGCGCTAGTAGTAAACGCCTGAAGTTATGCTGTACCGCATAGCTTGAAGCCGAGAACTGTGGTCTGTACAGTGGGGAGGGGACAGACAACGAGTCATTTTGGTCACTTGAAGGGGATAAACATACCCTTGATACTGAGAACCATTTTAAGACATAAGCAGATGTACCCCGGATTGTAAGTAAGTATAATATTTTATAAAATAGATAGTAAAGTAAGTGAGTAGTAAGTAGATTTCACCAGTTTGTATTGAGTTATCTAAGCCGAAAGTGAGCACTACAGTGTGCAGCATAAGTTCTGATACACTTTTGATGACCAAATTTGGCATTTGTTTTGAATGACTGGAGGGTTGTCATGTGGTTCAGGGATGGCGATGGGGGTTAGCCCGAATCACAGGCATCACTTCGCGAATGTAGGAATCAATCACAAGCGTTGCAGGCATCGGTTGCCGTCTGGATGAAACACACACACATCACTTCTCGATGTGGCCGCCGTCGGCGTTGACGGACTCGCGGAGACGGCGGGAGACCGCCTCGCACGCGTTACGACTTCTGCCATTGGGGTCTCATGGAGGCAGAAGTCAACAAGGTCGGCCACAGTTCTCAGGCCTCCCTACACAAGGCTATCATCGCAGCCTGGAAGAAAATTCCCCGGGAGGCTCTGCGCAACGCGAGCGAGGCGGAAGGCGGCTGCATCGAGAAGATGTGTTTGTGGTTCGTCTGGGCGGCGATTGATGTTTGTGGTCTTTCTGATTGATTACGATGTTCGTGAGGTGATGTTAGTGATTCGGGTTGGCACTTATCGTTGTTTTTAAACCGTGTGGCAGCCTTGTGGTCATTCGGGATAGATGTTGGATTTAGTAATCCAAAGTGCATCAGAACTTATGCTGCACCCTGTAGAGCAGCATTGACGTAATATATCATGTTTTCCGAACTCACTTGTTGTGCCGAGAGGAAGCCGTTTCTATCTCGGTCCAGGTCAAAGAAGGTGCGGCTGACCTGCTCCAGGTCAAGGGGTCTGAGTCTCAGGTAGGAGGCCAGGTCCTGCTTGAGTCGTGCCTCGTCCCGCTCAGTGAAGGACCGGCCCAGCTTGGGCGGCACGGGGGCCTGCAGACGGACACAGGGGACGGTTAGCGTTCGCTTTATGGATACCGGAGTCAGACATGGTTATGTTGCCAGATCACCTCAGCAAAATGTGAACAATTAGTTTTCTGGTGCATATATTAACGACGAATTAAGAGCATTTTTTAACTTGATGAAGCCTCCGGCATCGATTTATTGTAACTTTCATCAAGTTGACTCTGATGGTATTTGCTGTGTCATTTTTCCACAACCATTTCCGAATTGATAAGTATGAACACCTACGACTCCCTACTTATTAACAATAAAACAACATCGGAAATTCGATAATTCCGTTATTCCACAAACCACATGCTACATGCCAAAGCATTGTATTGCCATGCATACTTAATTCCGTGGTGTAATACATCAACGGTGCCAGACGTAATAAGAGCCGGACGCAATAGCATCGTTTCATTATTTACACGAGTGCTTACATCATTCAGCTCTTGGTATAGCTCCAGAGACTATAGCTCTAGGTCCTCAAAGCGTCAACATCTAGTTAACATGGCACTAGCCATACTGGTGGCTGTTAAACTATTGCAACACGGTCATTACAGATCGTTCGTTCGTGTCAGCTGCCTCACCCCGTGACGGCGCTCGTCGGCGGAATTACAGAGTGTTCGTTTCGTGTCAGCTGCCCTCACCCGTGCGGTGGCTCGTCCGGCGGAATTACAGAATGTTCGTTCGTGTCAGCTGCCTCACCCGTGACGGTGGCTCGTCCAGCGGAATTACAGAGTGTTCTTTCGTGTCAGCTGCCTCACCCGTGACGGCGGCTCGTCCGGCGGAATTACAGAGTGTTCGTTCGTGTCGACTGCCTCACCCGTGACGGTGGCTCGTCCGGCGGAATTACAGAATGTTCGTTCGTGTCAGCTGCCTCAAGCGTACGGTGGCTCGTCCGGCGGGAATTACAGAATGTTTCTGTTTCGGTCAGTCTGGCCCTCAACCCGTGACCGGTGGCCTTCGTCGGCGGAATTACAGAAATGTTCGTTCGTGTCGACTGCCTCACCCGTGAAGGTGCTCGTCCGGCGGAATACAGAGTGTTCGTTCGTGTCAGCTGCCTCACCCGTGACGGTGGCTCGTCCGGCGGAATTACAGAATGTTCTTTCGTGTCAGCTGCCTCACCCGTGACGGCGGCCCGTCCGGCGGGGTGACCGTTCTGCTGGCCTCCAGTTTGACCGAGCTCAGGTACTGCACGAGCTTCTCGTAGTGCACCGAGCGTGGCGTCTCAGAGAACTTTGTCAGCAAACTGTCGTCCACGTCCGGCGAAAACTTCAGCTGCGAACAGAACGCCAACGGAACAATATTATTGCCTAGCTCAGCTCAGTTGTGTCTAATAATGGGAACTGCTTATAACAACCGCACTGCAACACCATTAATACAAATTACAAGTCACGTAGACATGTGCAAACATCATATATTAACGAACGGGATTATGCATGGTTTAAATAATATGGGCAATACACGCTGCATTAGTTACTACGCCTCGTTCCGTTTGTATGCAGTTTTCATGGCCATCATTGCCAGAAATATTTGTGGACTGTAATGCATTATACACACATTCCTAGCTTCCACCGAGCACATCACATGCAAATAACTGCTAATTTGTCGGGCACCGTAATTTCCCAGCTTTGTGACGCGTCAAATGTAATGATTCCGCATTGTCAATGCTGAACACGCCCAGCGGAGTCACATCCAGTGTCTGACCTGGTGTTTGTGTAGGATGTGTCCGGTGTCTGACCTGGTGTTTGTGCAGGATGTGTCCGGTGTCTGACCTGGTGTTTGTGCAGGATGTGGTCTTGTGTCTGGAACCTGGTGTTAGTGTAGGCATGTGTCCTGGTGTCTGACCTGTGTTGTGCAGGATGGTTCCGGTGCTTGACCTGGTGTTCGTTGGCAGGATGTGTCGGTGTCTGACCCTGGTGGTTGTGTTAAGGATTGTCGTCCGGGTCTGGACCTGAGTTTGTGCAGGATGTTTCCGGGTGTCTGACCTGCGTGGTTTTGCTGCAGGATGTTCTGGTGTCTGAAACCTGGTGTTGTAGTAGATGTTTGTCCGGTGCTCCTGACCGAAGTTTTGTGGCAGGATGTGTCCGTTGTCTGACATGGTGTTTGTGCAGGATTGTGCCGGTGTCTACCTGGGTTGTGGGGCAGATGTGCCGTGGTCTGGACCTGAATGGTTTTGTGCAGGATAAGTTCCGGTGTCGACCTGATGTTTGTGGGATGTGTCCGGTGTCTGACCTTGATGTTGCAAGGGATTGTGTCCGGTGTCTGACCTGGTGTTTGTGCAGGATGTGCCTGACGTGAGACGGATCCAGCACGCCGTCCCGGTCCCGGTCCAGGGTGCGCATCTCGTTCAGGATACGCTGGACCCGCCTCTCCTGAATCAGGTCTGCGTTACGGTATACCTCGTTCCTGAAACATTCGGCGGCTAATCATTCGACAAATGGCAATTCCTTAGACCTTACGTATACTTAAATGGCAATCCCAATATTCAGAAATAAGGGTCAGTGGAACTTGCATACCCTCTTTTTCTCTTCCCCTTTATCTTACTCTCTCATTTGCTTTCTCCTCCTCTCCTTCTCTAACAAATGTACTAGCTGACCGATAATAATGATAAAACAACGAATTCATCCGTTTGCCAGAGTCACACGTGATAACATAACTCACTTTAGTGTGATGTCTTCCAGTTCGGCC
This sequence comes from Semibalanus balanoides, assembly GCA_014673585.1. Lineage (NCBI taxonomy): Eukaryota > Metazoa > Arthropoda > Thecostraca > Balanomorpha > Balanidae > Semibalanus > Semibalanus balanoides. The sequence continues at coordinate 262,048 of VOPJ01012889.1, read as the reverse complement.
AGCTTTTTCCGCTGTCCGCCCGATCCTGTGCTGCTGATGGGAGGCAGCACCGAGAAACTGGTGTTCAGGCCACCACTGGTCACATCCTGTGTGCAGAACATAACACAGGTTAGATGTCCGACCGTTACGCTCCGTCTGGGCACGACTTCCAGAGAATGGTCATTCAGCTGTTAAATTGACCGTTTGCTGCTCATTTGTAAATATTTTCTCAGCTGTCCAACGAAAAGGTTTAACAACTGACATAATGTAGGTGGTATTATATAATACCGCATGAGGTCGGTGTAAATCAATTTTCGAGACCGAGGTGCTTTCTTGATTTTTGAACGATGCCGAAGGCCGAGGTCAAAAATCAAGAAAGGGCACAGAGGTCTTGACAATTTATTCCCGGCGGAGTGGGGTATGATTTTTTACCAGAATATGCCGCGTAAGTCATTCAATGTGTGTTTTTCATATTTTTCAATCATGTTTTAATTATAACTAGGTCCTTACCAAAGCAAGAAAAAAATTATTTTATAGTTAAATTTTGACTTCGATAAAATTGAAAAAGCCTGGGAAGCAAAGTCGACAAAGCTTTCAGAATTCCAATCAGAATTTTATCACACACACTGTTTTTACGCGCTCTGGTACATCAAATTTGACCTAGGGCTTTTTTGTTTTACCAAGTTGTACCACGCCTCTCCGGCTAATGTATTTTGATATCCCCGGCATATGGTAAATAATGATACGGATTATACCAGTAAGACGCCTTAAACGGCGAAGGACGAGCGAGTCCAAATAAATCCGCGTCAATTTATCACCCGCGCCAACGGAGGTTCGTCTGTGCAAAGGATGCTTTTATTTTTCGGTATGGTGTTTTTTGCCGTCGCAACATAGAGAATCATATACATAGAGATGCATGCACTTAAATCTGCCAATTCAGTGGTCTTTTTTAGCAACCTAAGTTCTCCCTACAGATCCCTATAACACAGCGTGCGCCGATGTCAATAACCTCCTTTATCTGAGAAGATGTATTTTTAAAAATAAATTTTGGTTTCCAAATTAATATTGCTAAAAAACTGTTTCTTCCCATAAAAGACATGGCTTAGTTAGCACGACATCGAGAAGTATTCACAAAATGTGCTTAAAAAGACCACTGAATTGCACGAAATCAAGGCTTCCAGCATAGGCAGGCATCTCTATGTATCATATGATCTCTATGGTCGCAAATAAGATCCGAACTAATCGATACTTTGAACAAAAATAGGTTTTGCAGCGTTTATTTTAAATGTGCAATTATAAGCTCATGTTATAGGCAAAAATTCATTTTGGGTGGGTATAGATGGATTTGATTGCGCTTTAATCAGCTGCATCATTTTTAATTCGATTAGCACCATTGGTTTCAAGCTACGGCCGGTGTAATAAGGAAAATATGATAAAACGTCAGTAAAAAATATTACAGGCAGATTTTAACAGCGAAATACTGTATTAAAAACCTACATTTTTTGATGAATTTTAGAGACGGTACATGGTCTACACATTTGTGTTTGTTTCAAATGCTTCCAACGTCCCATAAGGTGCTGAGCACTGATTTAATTGTGAAGACCGTCATAAGAATATGAATTTGCGTTGTATAGCCAGTAACTTTGCACGTACCACGCGGGCGCCCCGCTGATCGACACATAGTGCATACGCCGGGCGGAATCGTTTCTCTAACGCATCTGTGTTTTGACCCGTATCTTTGCGACTTTTGGTTGCCGAGATATAGGTCCGGTATTGCAACGATGTTTTGTAGGTAAATTCGTGGACGGAACAGGGGTGCACGTGCACACGTGCAATATGACCCAGAGTTTGACCTATGCAACATTGCCAGTAGTGTGATTTCAAACCCCACACCAAATTTTAGCTTAATTGTTCCAGCCGTTTCTCAGCTATAGCAGGATAATATTTGCTGACACCCCTGGCGCGGCACGTGTCAGGCGCCATGCTGACCCCTCACGGGGGAAAAACGTGTCAAAAATCATAATGTCATTGCATGGAGGCTATCAGATGGCGAAAGACCGCTTGTCAATCGGATGCGGGGATTCAAGAAGATATAAGCTTCTGACCAAGCGTCGCGGTCTGGCCGGGCCGGGTCGGCCGCTTATATGTGAGAAAAATCCGGCTATTCAATGAGGACTCGCTTCACGCTTCGCGCTCGCTCGTAATAACACCTCAAAAATGATATATGTCGTTAAGTTTACGCTAATTTCCACCACGTGAGAAAATGTGATCGTTTGTTTCCTGGCTGCACAGTGAATTTGTAGGTATATTTTGGGTGGACAACATATCCTGCTAACTGCACAACCTGAATGTCAATACGTACATTTTAGCATGCGATCATCCAGCGACTTTTTGAAAATATGCAGTAGATGTCCTTTTTAGTCGTTTGCTAACATGAGTTTCGATTCATTGTTGGGAAGACAGGTACCTAATATATATATTTTTTTCATCACATATTTTTATTATAAAAAACTATTTCTTTCGTAGAAAGAGGAGCTAATGCGTTTAGAATAAATACAAAATAATTGAAAATGTGACAGGGGCGCAGCGGGGGGGGGGGCACAGGAGGCACGTGCCTGTGTTGGGCCGACTCCCACACTAAGCAAATATTTGCGACGTCCCTGCATGCGACTATTTAGAGACCCTGCAAAAATATATTGACCTTAATCCGAGGAGATACCTTTTCGCGCATTTTTTGTGGGAAGAGGCTTTACCAAGAGGGTCCCTGGGGGTGCTGTGCCCTCTTGTCGAAGGCCTGGCTGCGCCCCTGTTAGGTGAGTTGCGTAACACCAACGTGGAAGTTGCGTAGTACCGGCGTGGGAAACGGGTGACAAAGGCGATTGGCATAAATAAGCGACGCAGGTGAGTGGCACATGTGAGCTGAATCAGACGAGGTACACCTGTGGCACGGTGAGTGATACCTACAGGTGATAAACATAGGAGTAAGAAGCATCACGTGAGACACAGATGAAGGCTCGCCCCTACCGATCTCCTCCGCGGTGCCGACTGCGAGTAGTTGACTCTCGGCTGGTGGGAGCCCACAATGCTCTGTCCGGCCTCCTGTTCCGGCTGCTGGCCGCTCCTCTCCTCTCCCTGTGCGGCTCCATCTGAACCGGCCTCTGTCCTGGCCGGGCCGGGCGACACCGGTCTGTCGGCCGGAACTCGCTGCGGGCTCTCCGACGGCGGCGCCGGCCGGTACTGCGACTGCTCGCCGCCGCCACTAGATGTCACCCGGATCGCCGGGTTGCTATCCACCCGTACCTGGCTGCGTAGAGGATCGGCGGTGCGGCTCGGTGGCGAGCGGTGCGGCTGCTGAAGACCGTTGTCACTGCGGCGAGAGGCACAGAACCATGACCCGTGCAGGTAGTGATGCTTTCACAGACGGGTAACACACCGTCCCGAACTGCAACTGCACACTGTCACTACTAGGTGCCACCTGGATCGCTGTGACCTCACCACCACCACGACGTAACATCGATCCACTAGCGTTACGGTTATGTCTCTTAGTGGTGACCATCGGTCGGCATTCATAGCACGACTGCGTGTCAGGCAAACATATAAGCAGCAGGTGTACTGAGCTTATATTGATACTCCCGCCGTCGTGCGTCACAAGGACACAATGACGTAGCTGAGCCTCACACCACGGCACACAGCACCAGTACTGGACACACGCGGTGGATACATGGTCGGGTGGCAGCGGTGGTTGTGGGTATGTGTAGCTACTATATGTATGTTGCATAGCTATGTGTAGCTATGTTGTAGCAGACTACGACTAGGTAATGTGTAGCAGGGGAGTCCACGAGGACCACGAGCCGACACGTTCCGATAGTCGCGATGAATCTGCGGTGTACCGGGCCGTGGCGTATGGGACGGCGGAAGGGGAAGAGGTGGTACCGGTACGGGACCAAAGGGGGCAGGGTACCTTGCCAGACTCGCGTTACCTAGGGTCATAACTTTGCCTGCTATAATGGCTGATACGACTAGCATGGTGCCTTCCGGGCGCTTGTATAGCGGCTTTTGTGTTGGGTGTAGGCTTCCGCTGGTTCGGCTAGGTCGCGTCCGTCTGCTAGGCCGGCCGATTACATAATGACAGAACAGGAGATATAGCCTGCGCCCTGCTCTGCATTGATTACTGAGCTGCTTGGCCACTGACTAGTCAGTGTTGTGGGCGTTTGTATGTCTGTGTGCGTATGTTGAGGGACGAACACGGCCAGTGGGTGCAGGTAATCGCCGTGTGGTGGCCGGACAGGACGGTGCAGTCGATCGTTGCTTGGAGACCACCCGGGGCTGGACCGACTCGGGCCCTCACCTGTGGATTGAACCGACCAGTTTTGCAAGTGAGTCATTTAGTCATTATCTATATTGCAGAAGTCTGGACTTTGGAAGGAATGGGGAGAAAGTGTCCTGGAGGGCAGCACGTGGCTGAAAGTTCAGCGGGATATGCAGGATTAATGAATACAAACGGACAAAATCTACCGAGGCAGCTAATTAAATTAAAGAAATCAATAGATACAAGTGTGCGGATGTGCAATCAAAGACCAAAATAAGAATAACAAGTCAGTAATATAACTTTGTAGGTCACTCTGTCACACGAAACAACCAATAACCGTTCTGGTTACATACAACCCACCAACTCTGTACCGTCTGCAGCAAATCCGTGCCCTGCACCCACAGCCGCGACCTCCAACAATCTATTGATAGGCGTAGGCTGCTTGGGGCGCTGCCCCAGGTGCATCTCTTTGTGAGCCGTTTTTCCCAACTAAGGGCATCTGCGCCCCTGGAAAGAAAGACAATCACCATTTGTCAATCGCTAGAAAGCTGTATTGTTGCCTAAACAGTAATGCACGTTACAACAAGCCATTTCACGTCAAAACTCAATAAGAGTTGCGTGTCGATAATCAAAGGGAGAAATGTGAACTTATCGGACACGTGTTCATAAAAAACATGCCTATCTACCAGTCAAGGCCAAAAATATGATCCAAGATCCACAAGATCCCACGACAAACTGATTTTCCAAGATCCAGGATCCACAGGATCCAACGACAAAATAATTTCCAGGATCCAAGATTCACAGGATCCCGCGACAAAATGATCTTGCAGGATCCATGATCCAACAAGATCTATGATCTTGGATCCTAGGGATCCTGGATCTTTGATATTGGCTTGGATCTTGGCCCATGTCTACTATCTACACACTATTCAGACCGCTGTTTGAATGTAGGTGTGTTCGGGGAATAACAGGATAGAATACTATCTACACACTATTCAGACCGCTGTTTGCATGTAGGTGTGTTCGGGGAATAACAGGATAGAATACAGCCGGATTACTGCGGCCTACACTGCGACTGAGCAATCGGGTCGATACGGCAGCACTGCCCTGTTTACCCAGCCCAATGTCCCGTACACCGACATTTATGATGTAGTAGGTCAGTCGACGATATTTTTTTTGGGTGCGGAGGGGTGATGGAAACGATCCAGCTGGAGTTAGAAAATATTAGCAGGGCTCGTAGGTGATTATAGGATCATTTAGCCAGTGTTTAAGCTGTCACGCTATGTTAGTCACAGTAGCGGTTCAGTGTATGGGCGATTCTTCCACGCTTCCTCTTTTGTGCTTTACATCTTCAGCGATATAAGGGTGGGATTAAGTCTCATGCAATACATGGGAACGTGTTATACACAATGCATTAATGATGTTCCCGTCTGCAGGGGCTCCGCCACGACTTTACAATTGGGTGGACGGGATCGAGGGAAGCCGAGTGGTCACCGTCAGCCAAAAGTTGCTGAGCGGGGAGGGTGGAACATCAGCGAAAAGCTGTTGAGCGGAAGGTAGGGGGGAGGAGTGTGGATGAAAAGTTGTTGAGCGGGGGAAATTGTAAAGAGTCAGCAAAAAGTTAATGATCGAGGGGAGTGAAGCGTCAAAAGCAAGCTGTTGAGCGTTGAAGCGTCAGCGGAAGCTTGTTGAACGGGGAAGAGGTAACGAGTAATTAGTACAACTGAACGTTGATTTTTAGTTGTTCCGTCAGGGAAAATGGGATGAGGAATAATCCCCTTTGGCTCAAATGGATGGGTAGACACGTCCCCCTGACGCATCCAGAACTGGTGGTGACTTAATAATATGCTTAGACTTAATTTAATATAAATTATAGACTTAATAAAATAAAATAGACTTAATAATAATAAAGCTTAATAAACATTGTGTGATGATGATGATGATGATGATGATGATGATGTGACACTGACGGATACAGACTCTCTCCAGTTGGGGGCATCTTTTTGTGGTTAAAAAGGCATCATTTTCCCCCGGATCTGGACCTGATCACCTTGTTTTGGTATTCGAGTTTAAAAAATGCGATTTTTTCGGGGAAACAATCACCTTTTTCCTTTTTTAAGGAAAAAAAACACTTTTTCGGAAAGAGAAAAAATCAGGAAACAAATATTTCGAAGAGTAAACAACCCAAAACGCGATAATTCCGTAGCATGTACCCGTATCAAGTAATAATAACGTTTATCTCATACCAACTTGCAGGGGTGTCGCTGATAATTTATTCAGTGGGGGACGGTTGAACGGTTGAAATGACGAAAAAACTAACATCCATTTTTTCAGGAGTGTTATTTAAGCCTTCCCAAACATTTGTAATGCGGATTTCCATGTTATAGTAGGTAATTAGTCATAAAAGCGTCGCGAGCGATTTTTTTTCGGGTTTGCCCTGATAAAACCCAGAAAGTAATAGGCGGTGGTTAGTCTACCTATCCTCGTAGAGGACATGAGGCTAAAAATGCTTATCAATCAATTCAGCCTTACGACGAACCGAAGACGATGACGATGGCTTCGTTATGACGATGACCAGGGGTGTAGGGAGAATTTCGCTCAGCAGGGGGCCAATGGATCAGGGGGTCCTCGAAGCCAATGGGGGCCAAAATATCTAAACACTACAGTATGTTGTAAAACAACGAAAATAGGGTTTGGACAACACAAATAAACGTTTTTGGGGTTTAGGGAGTTAAAAACTCAAAATTAAAAAAATCCGATATATCCTTATTAAATATAATGTCATTTCATTTCTTTGAGCGTTTGTTATTTGCAATTTGCTTCAAAACTCGATTTTCTACGATTTGTCAAACATGTAGGTATTGCTTTTCAACCAAAAACGGCATGACATGACGTGATTCAAACCAAGGTCATATTCAAACGTCATTAGGTATTTCCAGGGACACAGCCAGGCCTTCAGAAAGGGGGAAACTAGTCTTGTTTCACCCTAAAAAAGAACAACCGTGGATATGACAAACTCTACAGATTTTGGTAACTCAATTTTGTGAGGCCCCTTTTATTTTTATTTTGTCTTTAACTTTTGATGAGCTGAATTGGACCATGGAACCCTCAGGATCTTCAGAGAAGCCCCTGAACCAGGCACGTAGCCAGGATTTCGTCTAGGGGCGGCTATTCAAACATGCCCCTTCCCAAGCGTAGTAAGAGCCAAACAAAACGGATGAAACGGCATGTTGCAAGGATAGATAATGCAATATGACAGGAATGACATGGACCATACAAACATTTAGGAGCTTAAGTTAGCAAACTGACATCAACTGACAACTTAACCCGCGCACTGCAGGGGGTTCGCGCCGAACACGAACTGCAGGGGGTGTGATTTACTTTTCCAAAGGTGGGTAATTGAGCCCAAAACAGGATGTTACCAAATTTGGCGGCGCCGCGCGCCGTCCGTTTCCGCTACTCCTGAAAAAACCTGAGGGGGGGGCGGAAATAACCCCCCTCTGCAGTGCGCGGGTTAAGGAAACAGCAACACCCCAATTTGGAATCAGCTATACTAACTTATCGCGACCCCCACTTTTTGAAAAACCGGGGGAGGGGGGTTGACCCAACCACTTTTTATGGCGATCGACTACCACCCTGTCCCAGGAGCAGCTGGGATTGGAAAGTCCCCCGCATTTTTACACAGATGGGTCAAAGATTGGTAATGTTCTTCACACCAGATTGAGAAACGAAATGTCTCATTTGAATTCACATTTATTTCAACTCAAAAATCTGACACACCAGCATGTTCCTGCGGCACAAAATAAAGATGTTCAGCACTTTAACTTGCATGTCCCAAAAAATATTCCCGAAAGAAATGCACTGTTCGACCAATTTGTCAAATAACACGCATTGTGATTTCAGAAATATCCATCCTACATCCAATTCCAAATCTCATTGTATGGAGAGAATCTCGGCGGGGTGGTGACGGTCGCGCGGTGGCTAAGTTTCTTCAGGTATAATTTTTAAAACAAGAAGATTCGACTGCGGACTTAGCAGAAAAATTTGTATAGCGGACGAGCGAGGCGAGCCTGGCGAGGTGTGCGATGACGGGCGGGCTTCTCTTAGCCAAAGGTCTGCGGGCCTGACGTAACGGCGGCGGCAGAGATAATTGAGAAAATGTATGTTTAATTTTGAGTTGGTACCTAGACTTAAGCGCTTGTAAGCGCTTCTGTGCCACTCGCCCTTTAATTGTATTGACTTCCTCTTTCTGTTAATAAACGTGATGATGATGATGATGATGACCCACACACTTTTTATAGCCGAAGCTGATTCCAGTTTTTCATGTTTACATAACATACTATCTGAACCATTGGCGATCCAGGATTTAGTTTTTGGCGCCATGGGGGGGCCATCACCCGAAAACCGTCATCTAAATTTTTAAAAATCGATCGATTTCGCTCCCGTTAGCATTGCTAGACGTTTTTATAAAATAAATTTCCTTAGTAAAAGTTGCGTAGATTCTCCATCTACATCAGGGAAATTAGTTAAATTTGCGCCTATTTCAGGCGTTGGGGGGGGCATTTACCCCTTAGCCCCCTCCCCCTGGATTCGCGGTAGTGATCTGAACTGGCAGCATCCGTTGTGGTAGCCATTTAACCCTCGCCCGTGCAACGTCCGATACCTATGAAGCGTCTCGGGACAGCCAACCACAGCACATAAATATGGTACCTGTGCAGTACATTTAATTATTATATTATTATAGAAAATATTTGACAACACGTTGCAGTACATGACTTGGTTGGGTGAGGTCAGGTGACGTTAGGTTAGGTTAGGTTTGATTATTTTAGTTTTTAGTTTTTAGTGTACTGTGGTTGGCTGTCCCGAGACGCACGTGATACCTAACGTGACCGTGCAGGTCGCAGGAGGAGGGAAGGGTACGCCTCCTGGCGTTTTGTTCCTAATTGAGCTAGAGCTTCAATTCAAACACGAGCGTGTTGCTTGTAGTGAGAGGAAGCCGTTGATATTACATTTAAATGTCATGGGTCATAAGGTGATCTCTGAGGTCATGTCAATGACCCGGGTGTCATTCAAATCGTGCATTTTTGTCAATGAATTTATAATCGAGCTAAAATTGTGAATGAACATACATTTATGCAAAATGGGTGCTAAAATTGAAATCAGCGTCACATAATGTCTTAAAACTACTAGAATTAAACAAGTTAATTTCAGGTCATCGGAGGTCAGTGACCTCGCCACATCTCGGTTGACCTGTGAAAGAGCATGACCCGAGTGAAACATATCATTGTGTGAAATGGATGACAAGCTGTCAAAAAATAGATACGCGTCACAAAATGTACTAGAAACTACCAGAGACCAAAACAGTCATCTCAGGTCATCAGAGTTCACGATCTCAGTGTAAACCATAAATGTCACTTGGCAGCAACTTTGCGTGTGCAATGTGCATATGGTCCTGAACAACAAACACTCTTCAAATACACAAGCTAACAAGCATCGATACTACGGGACGCATTTTTTTTACTTTATGCCTGTTATGCCTGACATGACCTTGAGAAACAGGTCATAGATCACGGGTCATGGAGGATTTTTTGTGTGTATGTATTAAATTGTTCAAAAGTAGGGTAATGCAAGTTGCATCGCATTCGGTTGATAACTAAGCGAGTTTAACCTGAAAAACGGACGCTACAAGCATCCGTTTTTCGGTGAGGAATAATAGGCTCTTCTATTATTCCTTGCACTGGCGAGGAGTAATAGGTTCTACTATCATTTGAAAATTGTAAATTGCTTACTCCATTCTGTCTGGAGCTCTGTCCAATGTTGTAGTTTCGACTTTGGGAATGGTTTGCAAATTGTTTTGTTACAAATCTGGAAAGGTTGTGTATGGTTCATCATTTTTCCTTATTTTCAGAGTATGATTTTTTGTGTGCAAATGAAATGATATAAATTTGTAAAAGTTAAGTTATAAATGGTTACTGCTTTCAAACCATTAGCACTGTTACCAGTTGCTTTTTACCGCCGACTGCCACCGGTCATCCTGATTCATCTATCCGAGGCTAATGTATATGAACAATTACCTTCATTTAAATATTTTTCAACATAGCGAGATGTGCAACGAAGAGAAGAGGCTTAGTTCCACTCACGGTCTGGTTCTTAAATTAAAATTTCGTTTTCAACTTTCTTAAAGCACAATTTTCACGACGCTTCACGGTGTCACATCGGTGGCTATCACCATAACAAAGTCATCGTCCTCGTCTTCGGTTCGTTGTAACGATGAAATAAATACATAGTATTTTTAGCTTCGTGTCCTCTTCAATGCCCACCGCCTATATTTCTGGGTTTTATCAGGCAACCCCGTAACAATTTTGCTTAATAACAAACACCTTCTATAGCCCAAAAATCCATATTAAAAATGTTGCAAAGGCTTAAATACACGCATTAAGATGGGGTATATTTTGTCGTCATTTCAGCCGAGCCGACCTCCCACTCAAAAATCCCCGGCAACGCTCCTGGGGGGGGGGGGTATAATTGTACTGAATGCCCCCTCATATTCCTGTGGGAGGGGGGGGGGCGTTTGCCCCCCCATGATGCCCCCTGGATCCGTCAGTGCGGGTGGCGATATATCGGGTGAACGGGTGGCATAATGCGCGATTAAATCCGTTGGCCGCACTATATCGGGTGAACGGGTGGCGATTATATGGCATAAATCCTGTTGGCCATATAACGGGTGCGATCACATTCACATAGATAAATCGCTTCTTTTAGCTATCAAATTTTGCTACCTCAGGTCCGCCAAAAAGCTCGCCCCCAACTTGCAAAATAGTTCTCATCACGCCCCTGTGTGTAAGTGTCACGGGCATCAATAAGTTACGCTCGCTATAATTAGTAAATACTTGTTTTGGTGAACTAATATTTTTTGTTGGTGTTTACCATTTTTCAAAATGCTAAGCAGACATGTTACATTACCCCAGGCGTTTTGGCCTATAAATTAGTATTGTGGCGACGGATGATATGCACTTCCGCACATTGCAAACTATTGCTCCGTGCTTACTTTTTCCATGTGCAAGTTTTTTCGTCAATTGAAGTATCAGAACACCGCGAAAATGGCCAAGCATCCTTCGGAACATGGATCCGAGGTCAGGATCCAAAGGGGATCTCAGTCTATTTTCTAACGTTTTTAATAGCCAACAAAACAAAACAGGCTCAGACAATAGGGAGGGATCCGGACGCTAGAAGTTACAACGCATTTATAGTGCTGTGTGCTGTTATCGTTGTCAGAACCTTGATTCCAAACTTGAGGCTTCTGGGATCCGAGCACATGTCTGATGCTAAGAATATCAGCGAGCTGTCGGGTGAACAGCACGTCCGTGTTCACACCACTCTAAAACTAGCATAACAACAGCTGTCCAATGGAACTAGCGAGATCGTCCGTCGCCGTCTTCTCCAGTCCGACACTATCGTCAGTACCTACACCACTATCGACATGGTACTTACCCTTACCCTATGAACTCCTCCGCCGGTTATCTCGCTGTGTGCCCTGCAGTCTCTCCAGGAGATGATGGACGATAGTCACAGCCACAGTCACGCACAGGCTGCTACTGGATGCTATACTCTCCGGGAGATGATGGACGGTAGTCACAGCCAGTCACGCGCAGGCTGCTACTGGATGCTATACTCTCCGGGAGATGATGGACGATAACCAGTCAGTCACAGCGCAGGCTGCTTCTGGATGCTATACCGATCCCGTCCTTCAGTAGACCAGGCGTCTGCCGGTGCCGACACTATGTCTTCCCGACACTACGCCTTCCCGACACTACCCCGCTCCGACACTACCCCGCTCCACCACCGCTCTGTCCGGACACTATCCCGTCCGGCGCTCCGTGCCGACCCGGCGACGATTGGTGGCAGGTGTCGCTATCGACGCTAGTCGCCGTCGATGAAGTATGGACAACGCGCCGCCGCCGCCGCCGCCGCCGCCGCCGCCGCCGCCGCCGCCGCCGCCGTCGTCGTCGTCGACCGGCCTTGGGTTGGCCGCCCACGGTGCTGCTCTGTGCCCCCCTCCCTCCTCCTCAGCCCCCTCCACACCTGGTTCATTGAGCGGACTCAATACCGTCGTGGTCTGACCCTGTCTGTCCGTGCCCGCGGCCACCGACCTGAGGACACAACGCGACACCGCAGGTTACCGGGTACAAAGAAACAGACCTGACAAAGGAGTGTGTGACAGGAAGACGTTCTATGGTGGGAGCTAAGTTTGTTCGTTAGCGGTTTCAGTAACAATATGCACCTTTGAAATCCACCATAAAGAGTGATATATTTTGTATTTTGTTTCACGACTGATTAAAATGCTAGTGAAAAATTATTTTCGTGCAGAACGAATTTTGTGGATAACTCGCGTGAGTATTGCGCGTGCAAGCGCTATATCGGTAGAGGTAAACTTCGGACAAAATAATATGGTCGCTTCACAAAATATGCTATATATGTATACATTTATTTAGGATTTTTGACGATTCTTAGCGAACTCCGGAGTTCTAACGCCGCGTCAGTATATTGGTCAGCAGGGGCGTCGCCACCGGGGGAGCCTGGGGGAGCCGGGCACCCCCAGGTGCGCTCAAAACCCTCTTCGCCCCCCCCCAAGTTTACAGGATGTTAACATTAGGCCTATGGCGCCGGCTCCCTCAGAACCCTCGCTGGCTCCCCCATATCCCTGGTTGGCCCCCTCACTCGAAATATTGCGGCGACACCCCTGGGTCAGCACATGAACACTCAGTAAAAGCAAAGTGAGTGGGAGCGGTAAAAACACACATAATAGCCCTTGAGCGATTCACGATAAACGATAAAAACAGTGAATGTGTGTCAATTGATTTCATGGCAGATTCAGGTGAGCTCTGATAAAAGAAATCGCTTTGCTGGTAAAGTCCTTGAAGTCATTAAAACGTCTACCTGCACTGAAGTGTGGCAGCCGGGAGACGACTTTACGCCACAACTGCCTTCAATAGAAAAAGGCTTTGTTTAACCACTCAAACCGATATGGGAGGCAGCTTCGCAAAAATCATCATTCCCACATAAACAAAATCGACCAAATGCCGTCTGTGACTGTGCAGTGTAATACGGTACAGTCTAACATACAGGTGAAGTGCGCACCGTACAGTCTATCATACAGGTGTAGTGCGGTGCAGTCTAACATACAGGTGTAGTGCAGTACAGTCTAACATACAGGTGTAGTGCGGTACAGTCTAACATACAGGTGTGGTGCGGTACAGTCTAACATACAGGCAGGGCTGGTAAAAAGTGCGAACATGATACATAAAGTGGGCGCCAGAAAATACCCTTTCAAGTTTGCTCCGGGGCCAAAAAGGCCATTTTCCACAGAAGCTTTTTACTTTTGGCCCCAGGACAGGTCATAAGGGCCTCTGGCTAGACCGAGAGAGCCCCTCGGCGAGTGAGAAGGGCCCTAAATATGCCGAATGGCCCCTAGCCACCACAGAGGGGCCCCTGAGGTCACGGGGTCACGGGGTATATGCCACTTTATTTCGGCAAGATTTGGTCCGGCGCCACCGAAACCGTTTTTACCAGCCATGCATACAGGTGTAGTGCGATACTGTCTAACATACAGGTGTAGTGCGGTACAGGCTAACATACAGGTGTAGTGCGGTACAGTCTAACATACAGGTGTAGTGCGGTACAATCTAACATATAGGTGTAGTGCGGTACAGTCTAACATACAGATGGAGTGCGGTACAGTCTAACATACAAGTGTAGTGCGGTACAGTCTAACATACAAGTGTAGTGCGGTACAGTCTAACATACAAGTGTAGTGCGGTACAGTCTATCATACAAGTGTAGTGCGGTACAGTATATCCATATGCATACCGCGGTACAGTCACTTGCGAACTCACTACGCAATGCTCGCGATTGATGTGTGACCAGTTATGAGTTAGAAGCAAACACCTGAAGCTATGCAAACAGCTACTGGTTGTCGGATACGTGCCTTTATGTGTCTATTGCCTATGTAGGTATATGCAGGCACCAGACTTGTGCCTGTATCCCGAAGTTGGATCTGAAATCCCAGTGGATCCCTCGGTATAAAATACATGAAGATATTGGATCCCAGTGGATTTATCTGCGTAAAATGCATGATGATCTGGGATCCTTCTGGATCCCTCGGCGTAAATTGCTTTAGGATCTGGGATATCAGTGGATCTCTTGTTTAAAACAAGTCTAAGATCTTGAAACACAAGATGCAGGGACTGACGTAAACATTTGTGGTTTCTATTTTGCGTATGTAGGTGATGTAATTTTCCCAAACTTTCCTGACCAAAACCAATCCAATACCGAACAGGGGGCATTTCGGTTGACCAAATATTAACCGATTTTGGTTGAGGACAAAAATGTCCAAGATTTGACCGATTTTTGAATAGTATACCTATTTACACACACTGGCAGAAATAGCTTTGTCTACATCAAATTTCATTAAATGCACATGTACCTTCAATTTCCGAAAAGGCATTATAGTTGTGAAAAGGAACTAAATACTTGTACATTTGCAAAGGAAAATAGTGAATGCCGCAAGCAAGACCAAAGACATTTACAATAATTGATTGAATTTCGAGCACATTGTGTATCAATTTATTGGATAGAAATAAGAATGCGTAACAATGGTACACAAAAGCGAATTGTTTAAGATTAAGCTGACCGAAAAGTGTTCAAAAATTTATAACCGACCGATTACCAAATCGGTCACACAAGTTTTTCGGTAACCAAAATTTTGGCACCCAATTGACACCACTAGTATGTAGTATGTACTATGTAGATAATTAGTACCTGCAAATTACCTTTGAAGTGCACCTATTACCAAATACCAAATAGATATTATAAATAATTTTAGAATACGATAAAATTAGCAAGATGAAGGTACTACATACTAATGTGCCTGGATTCCGAAGTTGGATCTGGGATCCCAGTGGATCCCTCGGCATGAAATATATTCAAGGATCTCAGATCCTTGTGGATCATTGCTTATTGTGTACCTTAATCTAGTGTCTTATTTGGGTCCCGGGACACAGGACACAGAGATCCAGATCTTAGCTGGATCCCGGATCCAGGCACATGTCTGGCAGGCACGTAGCCAGGATTTCGTCGATGGGGCGGGGGGCGCTTCAAAGGGGCCCTTCCCGAGCGTTGAAAGGGCGCCCCGAAACAAAAATGGATATGAAAAACTCTATGGATTTTGGCCACTTTATTTTGTGATGCCCCTTTTTTCTCCAACTTTTGATGGGCTGGGTTGGACCAGGACCCTCAAGACCCTTGGAGAGGCCCATGAACCAGGCACATAGCTATGATTTCGTCCAGGGAAGGTGCCTCAAAAGGGTCTCTACCAGGCACGTAGTCAGGATTTTGCTCATGGGGGGGGGGAGCCTCGAGAGGGCCCATTACCGAGCGTTGAAAGGGCCCAGTAGAACGGATGAAAAAGTCTGCTCCCTTCGTACTTGTGAGAGGCCCATTTGGCATGTTCATGTTTTGGCATGCCCATTTGGCATTTGGTCCATTTGGCACCCGCCCAGGGGCCCTTTCGGTCTGATCAGGGGCCCATCTGACTTGCACAGGGGCCCTTTGAACTTCTAAAGGTCCCTCTGGTCTGGCTGGGTGCCTTCCAGCCTGCTCTGGGCCCTTTCGACCTGGTAAAGAGCTGCGCTGGCTGTTTTTCGCCTTACCGACCTGCTCAGGGGCCCCTCCGACCTGCCCGGGGGCCCCTACGACCTGCCCAGGGGCCCCTACGACCTACCCAGGGACCCTCTTTGCTGGCTAGGGGCCATTCGACGTGTTCAGGGGGCCCTCTGACCCACTCAGGGGCCCTTTCGGCTTGTCTAGGGCCCCTCTGACATGCATAAGGCTGTTTTGAACGTCCAAGGAGCCCTCTGGCTCTGGTCTATTAGAGAGGGCCCTGGTGGCCCTACATGATCCTATAGGGTCTCGACTCTCGAAGTACTCGTCGAACTAGTCTCAAGACGTACGCTTTCGCCGTGGTCTCGGCCGGACGCCCTCCGACCACCCATGATACCTAGCCCAAGGCCGTAACTAAACCAAGGTTTTAAGAGACGACTTCTCGGCCAGAATAGAGTTGCCACGGTTTGGGCAGCCACGCTACTAGATTTAGTTGCCGCAGCGACCGGGCCGAGAAAACGCTATGACGTGAAACCGGGGGACGCGGACCGGCCCGCGTACACAATACATATAGGTGCCGTGCTGATGCCTCAAACTTAGCATCGCGCTTTTGCTTACGTTATGTTTCATCCGGTGCATCCAGATTCAAAATCCCTTAGAACACATGTGTCTATCACAAATCATGGCGTTCTGTCGGAAGTCGACCTGCGTCGACAGTCAATTAGCCTGAAGCAATTCAGAGCCCCTCCTTTACTATTCCGCCTACCAGCGCTCCGGCGGAAGTTCCCTACGGGGTGACCTTACGGAACCGCGGCCGGCCGACGGCTGCTCGAACCCACGATGACAAGATGCATCTTCTGGATTGCCATTAGGTCCGGCGCATCCACAGGGTGAACATAATATGGATTACCAAATCCTCCATAACGCAATGAGATTTCCTGAGGAAGGAACATAAACCTCATCACACTACGCATTGCACTCTGTTTCGGGCCATTTTGCTTCCACTCCTTATTCGTGACGCTCGGGTACTTCAAACAACACAACGAGGAATACTGCGTCGAATCCCCTTATCCCCGGCCTTCTCACTTTCCCGGCGGATGTCCGGCCTTTCGCGACGGTCCAATTTGACCATCTTCCTGGCACTTCAGCAAGTAGGTACGGTACCCATATAACGGTTAAACGGGGATACTTTGGGTCGGGCCCGACACCCAGAGCCTTCCCTGAGAAGGGATGTCCCTCGCCTTCCTGGGTGACACACAGGAGCGCAGTCAGGGGGCCTGAGGGGTTGATGCCCCCTTGGATTCGACTTTTTTACACTAAAGTAATTGGTGGACGTCCATTTTTGCGGACTTTTAGGCCCTGCAAAAAATATAGTGGCCTAAATCTGGGTAAATATTCTTTCCGCGATTTTTTTTTCGGGGGGTGCCCCTTGCGCGAAAGGCCGCGCCTATGGGATGCTGTTGCCCTCCCTTCTTGCCGGAAGGTGTTCTGCTGCGCCGTCTGCTGGGTGACCTTTTTCCGCGCCATGGACGACAGCTGCCAGACAAGATATATACTATATAGATATTACTATATACTATGATAACCATACGACCAAATACCCTGCTCGATAAACCTAAGGTAAACCGTAACTAAATCCATATCCCAATGGATTTATAATTATATATATATATAAGGTATTATAATTATACAAATAGAATAAAACTAGTTTTAGGTTCATATTCCGCCCCGACGTTCCATTTTAAACCAGCTGGTGTTTTTGTCTGCATCCAGACACCTGCAATGGCCCTGTTCCTGCAGCCAGTGGCACCCGGCTTCACGCGCAAAAGGTCCTGAAACCCTGATTTTGGCCTTCCCCCCAAAACTGTCGGACGCTAAAGTTTGCTGTCGGGTTCACCGATTTATGCCCCCCCCCCACCTCCCCAAGTAGTCAACAACTCTCGACGCGTACTGCCTACATGTTTTGCTCACCCCCCTCCCTCTGGAGGGTCACGGTAAGAAGAAACACAGCGAGAGCGATTACGCTACGCGGCGTACTTTAAAGAGTCCAGGGTCTCAAGACTCAAAATCTAAAGGCCTCGATCATCGTTGGAAACAGACCTACCCTTAATGCCTGACTCACAAGCTCTTTAGTCGAAGAATTGTCCCGCACAATCCTGTCATCAGCAAAGAAACAGCACGATCTGGGGTAGACAATATCTAGAGCTATACCGAGACATATTTTATGCCGTAAATACATGGCATGTGTGGTTCCACCGATAACAATGTTGCTGATATGTCATGCGTGTTCCCTCATACAAGGCTGTATAAGTAGTCCTAGATCGTCTTACGCTTCATGGAAACTAAGGTCAATAGAGACTTTCGATAACCATCCGTGCAGGATACGCCACACACCGCTTCACGTACATTCGCGCCCAAGCGAAACCAACAATGGCGAAAGCGGCCCGTTCAAAATGGTAAAACAAACGTATTTCTTCCGCCGGTTGCAACTGTCATCTGTTCGGACAATCAAGGGCGTCATTGAGCACATTGCCTCAAGGGACTGATTGGTCGAACTAGTGATCGCCAAAATAAAGGCTTAGGTGAGTAGATCTGATAAATACATACGGGCCGAAAGATGGCAAAGCTGCTCGCGTTGTTCACCACTTTTTACCTATGTTGAAGGAAGCCGGAGTACACCCCCCTGCCATAGCCCATGATACCAGGCGCTTCGCTGCTGGTCTCGTCGGCGGCGCTTTTCGGCGCGAGCAGCGCAGTCGATAAAAGGCCCACCGGGCCTCTAGGGGGGTAGGCGGGGGTGTGGTGTGGGGAAGCGGCCGCCTCCGCCAGCCCCCTTGGCTACGTGTCTGTGCATATGTGTGTCTATTGCCTATGCATACCTAATTGTGAGTCTAGCCCTTCTCCTTTGCAGATGCAGGAACATTCGTTATATTTGAGGCCAATACATTTGAAGCACATTAGACGGAATATCACTGTGATCGATGTCTCCGCTCAGGGGACGCGTCCAAAACAAACCTAGGTTATATAAATTCGGCCTGGAGGCTCCTACCACCTTGTTAATTTCGTTATAAAGATTATTAAAGCTCCATTCCCTCTGTACCAGGTTAGGGCAACGCCAGGATTGAGGCCACCTAATGTTAAAAATTTGAATTTATCATATCCTAGGAGAGGTGGGGGCGTGGCCCCTCGACCAATTAGACATATAAACTATAGCTCGGTCCACCCCTGATGTCTTCCTGCATTTTGATTACCTAGTGGCTGCTTCTACACAGGAATTCCCTTCCATTGAGCCCGCATGCATTGCGACCGCACCTGGTTCGCCACCTGCCTATGGTCTGTTCTCTTTTTCTAGACCAGGCATTGCCTCCTGGATCCACAGGGTGGTTTACTTACACCGTACGCCAACTGAATAAGCGGACATTGTCTCTTAGAATGGAGCTTAGCTTAGGCAATGTAAACTATGCAGGAGCATGCGTTCTATAGTGAGGCCAATACATTTGAAGCCAGGGGCGGATCCAGGGAAGGGGGCCAGCCGGCCATGCCCCTCAAAGGTCTGAAATCGGAGCAAAATTGACACATTTCCTTAGTTTCATAAAATGAAATCTGAGCAACTTTTACTGAGGAAAGTTTATTTTAAACAAGCAATCGTATTCCGCTTGCATGAGCAAGCGGAATAAGATTAATTTTCAGAATTATGTGATATTTCTTTAGTCTTTCGTCCCCCCCCCAACCACCGGTGGCCTCTCCCAAACTACCGTTTTGGATCCGCCCCTGTTTTAAGGACATAGACGAATGTCATGTTGATCACTGGTTCGAGACAATGGTTTGTGTGCGATTGAAATAAACTGCTCTTCGCGTTGGCATCAAAACTACAGTCACTGTTTGTATCTGATTGCGATTATTTCGATGGGACAGGGACGAGATATAAAACAACAACAATATTTTCGCAGAAAACGTCAGAAAATTAAAAGTGATTTTAAAGCAACCTCGGGACATTATTTCCGTAGTCACGAAATACGAAAACGTGCGGTCGATTCGTTTCGTTGCCTTGTTAGTCTCTGGCAACACGTCCAGGAGCTCAGCGCGAGGCAGAGGTGACACACCGACACCAGTCCCCACTCAGTAGGGCCGAATCCCCTCGGAGGACCAGTCTGTCGAGTGACGCAAAAAGCCAGGAGCCCTGGCACGCGCCGCCACCCTCAGCGGGAAAGTGTTCCGCTTGGTCTTCTCCAGTCTCTCCATCTCCGTCACGACGTACTGGTCGAACTGCTGCTGCTCCCTGCGCTTCGTGCACTTCAGAGTTCCAACCTCTTCGTACTCCTCTTCCTTTTCCACCAGCTGCTTCGCCTCCGTCTCGTCCATCTGGTCGCGCCAGTCGCGGCGGTTGCGGGCTCGCTGGTCCAGCAGGTCGCGTTGCCGGTCGCGCAGCTCGGAGGCCAGAGCGGCCGTCTGCGCGTCCTGGCGACGGCGCTCCTGCTGCTCCTGGCGAGCGGCCTCCTCCGCCTCCTCCTGGTGGCGCCGTATCTCCGCCGAGCGGTGCTGTCGGATCGTCTCGATCATTCCGGCGCGCGCAGCTGCCTTCTCCGCCTCCAGGGCGTCCTCCTTAGCGCGCTTCTCAGCGACGGCAGCGGCGATGCGCGCATCCTCGTCCGACTGTTTGGCTTTCAGCTGGCGCTCCAGTAGCGCGCAGGCAGCCTCGCTGCGGCGCCGGCTGCGGTCCAGAATCTCTCCTCGAGTCTGCTTGATTCGACGAGCCATCTCCAGCTTACCCAGACTATACACGCGAGTTTCGGCGTTTTCCTCCCCGTCCCTCTTCTGCTTGAGCAGCTCGAAGGCACGTTGAGTTCGGAAAAACTCTTTGGCTTCTTTATTCATCTTTTGCCTTTTGTCGTACTCCTCTTGCTTTTCGAGTTCCAGTTCGTGTTCGTATTTCTCTGTGGCTAGTCGGATCTGTCGAGCATCCTCAAGTTCATTCTTTTTGGCTTCTTCTTTTATGGCAAAGGCTACTTCAATCTCTTTCGCGTTGGAGCGCTGCATGGCGGCACGGCGGTCTCTCTGCTGCTGTGCCTCGATCTTCGCCTGTCGCGCCCAGTCATAGTGCAGATGGTTCTGCCACTTTCGCTCCCGTTCGTCCTCCAGCTTTGTCATACGTGCCTTCAGCGCCACCTGTTCGTCACGCTCCTTCAACACCTCGGAGAGCAGCAGAGCTCCGTCCAGATTTCGGACTCGCTCTTCGTTATGGAATAGCATCTCTCTGGCGGCGTCCAGCTTCTGTTTCCTCAGAACAGCCTGTATCTTTGCCTCCTCTGCATCAATGGCCAGCTGATCCTCTTCTTTCTTTCGCAGGCGATCTTCCCGCTCTTGCAGTCTCTTTGCATGCAGTTTGGCCAGCGTGTTAGGCCAGTCGTCCTTCATCTGTTTGGAGGTGGCCTGTCGGCGTTCGGCGGCCTGGCGCTGCTTCTGCCGCTTCGCCTCCTCCTCCTGCTGTCTCGTCAGGTGCCCCCGGATTGAGTTCCATTTGTCACGCGATAGTAGTACCGCGTCCCAGGGCAGATTCGTCGGCACATATACCACTGGCATGACTGTGCCAAGGCCGCTACGCCTTGATTAATTTCATTTACTCACGCCATACCGAACGTTGCTCACATTGCCCCCCACGTAAACTTTTCGCTGTTTGTAGTGTTTACGACAGTACCGAATAGGCTTAGTTCTTATTTGATCGCCTTTTGACTTTTAGCCTCTAGCGTGCATTATTCACGTGACTTTATGGCTCGCCATTTTCGTAACGGACGAGATGTTAGAAGTATCAATAATCAACGCTGGGGTTGACACGATTGCGTGTTGAAAGGAATCTTGATCAGCGAGTGAGTAGTCAAGCATTTTAATGAGTTTAGTATGGCTAATGAATAAATTGCGAAAAAAATGTCAAACCGACTGAGCACCGAACAGGTACTCAGTCGATTTGACTGAGTACGTTGTTTCTACATAACTCACCGGCAATCACTAAACGATTAAAGGGACACTGCCTCTTCCGGATGATATCGCAAAAACATACTAAAACAAGTCTAAGGGACTACATATTATTTTAATTGTTCTCTTATGCTCACCAAAGCAGCGCAAATACAATAACATAATTTATTTCATTTTTCATGCTATAAAATTTTATTTTTAAAAAGTCGGAAAATTTTAAATGTCAGAAATTCTGACATTAAACATTTCGGCAGAATGCTTGAGCAGAAAATATCACCACTTTCCATATTTGCATAACGCTGCAATTAATTGTTTTTTACGTAGTGGAGGCGGACTCGTCAAGCTCATTGGCTGGAAGAAAACTGAACTTTGAACGATGATATTGGGCGACTGGGCGCGAATTAAAAAAAAAAAAAATCATGGTGCTAATCAAATCCGATTGCTATTTAACATATCAAATTTTACTTTGAACAGACAGTGTCCCTTTAATAAGAACCTGAACATCATGCAAATACGGCGTAATTCCCGGGAAAACATCACTGCCTCTATCGTGCTTCAGCCTTCATATCCTTGCACCAGCACACAAATGAGACCAAGTTCATTGCTGGAACAAGCTCGTTCTAGCTTGAGTACCACAATACAAAATGAAGACTGCAAAAGAAGTGCATTGTACGCACGTACATACAAACATTGGACAGCTGATAGTCGATCACCGATTTTTAGCCGACATTAGATCAGCACAGTGACCTTCAAGGCCATTGACACTCGTAGTTCCTTCCAGGGTGATACGATGGTTCCTTCAATATTACTGATATATCAGGTATCATGATGTAATTGAACACTGAAGATCTTCGCCATGTAGCTACCTTCAGTTCTCTATAAATATCCAGAACTGCACCGTAAACTGAAAACAAGATAAAACGGACTAAAAATTTATTTTCCACCGAATCAAGCGACCTTTGAACTAAAGCCAGCGAACACGATTCCCGGACATCGATTTCGAAACTGTTTTACACAGCGCCATCTAACTGGATGCACTGGTTTACTCTACAGCTTTATTGTACACACTGACGGTGATCGATTCTTATGCGACCAAAACACCCTCACGGTAGATTTAACATCGTCATTCAAACATATATAAGAGAAATTATGCACAACGCTAAAAGAGATATAATAATAGGTGTTAGTGAACTACAACTAAAGCATCGAAAATAACCAAAAGCAAGCATTCTAACAATCAGATGCATTTTCTTTACCATTTAAACAAACCGATATTGAACTTAACCAATCAATTAGTTACACATTCAGATGTACAACAAATTTGAAGCGCACGGCACACTGGTTATGGGAGCTTTCTGAACACACAACACACATAGAGTGCTCGCCCGAAAGGCGCTGCCGCTCCGGCCGACAGATGCCGTGCCAACACTGAACATCTCCCTCCCCCACCGACCGGCCGCTCCTGCCCCAGGCACGCCACGCGCCAGAGTCAGCTGCACCCCACCGCGTCCTTCCGCGGAGCAGTGACGACACCAAGACCGGGGGAGTCCGCATCAGGCCTGCCAGCCAGGCGGACTCGTGCCGAGGGTGGTGCGTTGAAACGGTTTTGAAGAGATAAATGAACCAGATACTTGCGTTAAGTAGTAGTTTTCAGTATGAGGCATAAACAAACATCGCAAAGTTCTGAATAAGACTCTGGGTAGTATCTAACACTCCAAAATATTTTGACCAGCTAGTGTATTCACATATGTCCTACCATGTATCGAAAGTAATCATTAACATTGCAAATATATTCGGCCCAATTTACCAGCTAGTGATTTCAACAGACGTACGGAACTATCGGAATGTTTTCATCCCTATACGACCGGTGTGCATCCGCCATCAAGTGCGCCACAATACAGAAGTACACCATCAAACAGACAATATTTTCCGCGCCGAACACCTAGCCAATTCTGACGGACCGACCGAATTCGGACACTGATATTAGCTGGGCTGCAAAGCTCGGTTATCCACTCAGTCGCTGGCGGAGCTCACGCCAGCCGTGGTGTGCATGGCTCCTCGTGCGGTGCTGTGCCGGCCACCTCCATTAGCCTCGACACGCACCGGACGCACGGTCCCGCTCCTTAGTTCTTCTTCTTGTTACGCCCCTGTGAACGGTTTGTGGTGTCAGCCTGGTGCACGTCGCAAAGAGCGATAGTGATGACATCATGACACATTGCACATCGCCTACTTCATTATGCCGAGTGGAATCGCAGTACCGGATGCTGTATATACAATTATACACGTTAAATACGGGTGTTATATTTATGGCGAATTCAAGACAGGTGGCAGGCTTTGCGGCTTCGCGTTAGCACAACTCGTGTGATAATGGCACGCAAGTTCCTGGGAAAGTTCACAACCCACCTCCTTCTGCATCAGGATGACGAGGATGTGGCGGAACACGTTGACAAAGTCGACGAACAGCGTCAGGGAGTGCCAGATGTAGTCCTTATCGCCGTTGCGCCTGCGCTCGATGATCAGCTGGGTGTCGTACAGAATGAAGCCGCAGAACAGCAGCAGGCCGCCGTACAGCTCCACCTGGTTACACATAAGGCCAGATTATAGACACAGAAGACAAATATTCGTGTGCTTGCTTGGGGGCGGGGGCTAAAGCACATAGAGGACTATCAAGCGCCCTGAAGACACGGATTCCGTCATGCGACATGGCTGTATTACTTGACTACGATTAAAACAACGTGCCCACGCTAACTGACACGGCTTCAGCTTCGATTCACTTGGTTTCCACTGGATGCTCGGTTGAACGAGACATCACAACTGTCACTTGCTGTGAGCTGCGATCTAGTGCTTCAAACTCAAACACACTTCGCACCCCAACGCCCTCTCCTACACGGCCCAATGGAACGCCGCGAACGACCATCCAACTCCATTCTACACACCGCTCTAACAGACAGCCGCGTCGCGTCGCCGCCTGCCCACCTGGAAGATGAGACTGGACCTGAAGAAGATGTTGGCCAGCGACAGCATCAGCATCAGCGACAGTCCCGAGCCCAGGATGCCGCCCAGGAACAGGAACTGGGCGCGCTGCGTGTACAGCGACGCCAGCGTGAAGCTGACGAAGATGACGCTGCTCAGCAGGAAGGCCGTCGGCACGATGGTGGGGTTGATGAAGTTGGACATCTGCAGGAGCGGGCCGAGGCCCAGACCTGCGGCAGGGGTTAGAGGGGTCAGACAGTGAGTCACAAGGGGCTATTACAGCCAATGACACGGCACAGCCGGCACAAGCCTGGACGGTGAGATCACGGCCAAGTATAGTATTGGTCACTCGAGTCTCGATACAAGGCATTTCGTACACCGAAGAACATGTATCGAATCTTAGTAGTCACATAACGGTATGATTCACATGCAAAGATAATGCAAATCGCTGCACTGCCTGAGCATCTTCAGGGACTCAGCCAGCCATGAGATACAATAATCTCCGACATTAACTGCGATAATGCGCAGCCAATTTTAAGACTGACTTCGGGAACAAATGAGTGTTACGTCAAACGTCGTTCTAATCCGTATCAAGTTCGTTATCGGAAAGATAATCGCGGAACAGGTTTGGAGCACGGTTGTGGTGCAACCATGCCGTGGTACATTCTAGCTACCGGCTGCGGCCGGGCGGAAAATATCCGAGAAATACTGTGTCAGCTGCCGAAAGCGCAGTGCTAGATAGAACATTATCGCAGCAGGACACTGTCCAGGAATACAATAGCAGGGGATATTATTTGAGCGACACCAATTCACGGTCAAACGCACCCTCAAGCTGAGCTGGGCAGTTCAGCACAGTTGCAGAACATAACACCTCGCTCGTCCCACATTCAGAGGTGCCTCAAATAAGCTGGAAGCGTTGCTAATTCATTGTAAGTCCCGGGGCCCGCTGCAAACGCTAAGAGAACAATAGCCACCCTTGCAATGCAAAATGAGCATGCCCATGAATAAATGTAATAAACATTACCCATCGAATCATGATTCAACCGGAGGGTCGGGCGTAAAAACACAGCAGCATATGTTTTTACTAACACCAACTAACCCGAAGCGTGGTTAGTTGGTCACTAAATAGGATGTGGCTTTTGAATGACGCAGTGGTGGCGCTGAACTGGAAAAACAACTGGATCAACATAGTTTATAGTGAATGTTTCACCTATCTGAAGTTGTCAAATAAACGCCCGTTGTAGTCAAAAATATAAAGTGCTGCTGAAAACGATGGTGATATTTGTTTCTTGAAAAGTCAACTAACTTGTTTTTTATTAAGTTAAAATGGGACAATGACGTCATTATTGAGCTATAGAGAATAGGCACAATCTTTTTAGACAATGCTGGCGACTTGAATACAAACAGGTCTTCTGTTATCGTACTCGCAGCAGGTATCCGACCAAGGTACGACCAATACAAGTCTTTTTCTCCCAGGAACAACAATCTCAAAGTGACTGTCAGCCAATCAGCGGCGGCACTTGCATAGACCCCCTTTGGCAAATTTAACATTCAATTGCTTCAAAGCGGTTAAGTTTGGTGAAAAATTGTTTTGAGTAATTTATACTTTTCAATAACGGCCCAAGATAATGGATATCTCAGTTAAAAACCAATAAAAGTAGAAACATTCCCTTTAACCCTATTAGCATCTGGGGGGGGGGGGGG